>MU228212.1:2700457-2715556 GCA_018584345.1 Thuja plicata
AGGCATTCTGAAGCATTTTGGTTATTAGGTAACTATCTAATTTCTTGCAAGTTTCTTTTAAGGAAAGAACTAAGTTTTGTGAGTAGTTTCAGGGAGCATAATGGTTTTTTAAAGATTTGATACAATCGTTTAGAGGTGAAAAGGTAATTTGTAAGGCAACTTATCTGAATTGCATGTGGGTTGTAAGGCAACTTACTGTATTTTGTTTCTATGGGATCTTAGTTTATTGGCTCTGTAACCCAAAGGATAGGCACTGGTCCAGAAATTGGTTTGATAACCCATTATCGTCCAAGTTATTTCAAGGCATCAAAACCAATTTAATCAAAATACTCTTGTTACTAAGAACAAACAAACTGAACTCAGTAAGGACTAATGTCAGTAGGACAGTGTCCATTCTAGTGATTCCTTGGAGAGTGAATCATTAGGTTATCCCTCCTAAAAGAAAAGGAAGAAGGATGAAAGTCCTTATCTCACTGATGTATGTTGTTGAAACCATAGCTTGGCTTATAGTACTATGTTTTAAATTAGTTATTGCAATCTCTCGAGTATTATACAAGTTATTACAGTGAGGTTTTTAGCACATAACCTGTGAATGAAACAATCCACTAAATACATAGACTGAGATATCAGTAATCTCTAAAAGGTAAAACCTTCCTGAGTCTATGGAGCTCAAAAAAAAAGAAGGATCTTATCCAATCCTTAGAAATTAGTCTTTCTCTTGCCTAAAAGAGGTTGCAACTGAGTATACAGGGTATACTGTTATCATTAGGTAAGTGTTGCAAGAAAAAGAGCTAACACTTACAATCCAAAATAATGGATGAAGGGTATATAATAGATTTGAATTGATTAAGACCTTAATTGAAATGAATGGAAGATAGGTACTAACCTCAAAATATAGAAGATCTGGAAAATCCTATTTTCTGATGTTTGTGTTGAGTTTCAGGAAATTCTTCTACAAATCTGGAATAGAAACACAGAGATGAACAAAACCAAGAAATATTTTCCATTTCTAAGTCAGGTCAACTTTGACCTTTTTATGGGGGCACAATCATGCCCCACAATGTCGACCTCTACTTTCACTTCTCTAACGGAAATTCTGTTCGTAGATCCTAGAAGTTGGTTGAAAAGGGTATCCGAATTTGGTCCTAAATTCACTGTCCTATACCTGTACCTGCAAGAAAAATGATTTTGTTTGTTGGGGGGGGGGGAAGAGGTTTGCCTTGGTCAAACCCCAGTTTTGGAATTAACCTTAAAGTATTATTGAAATTGCATAAATAAACAAAGCAAATAAACTAATTCACCTTGCTTGTATAGAAACCCTTGTGGCAGATTTGAATACTTGGATCCACAAGTATGTATTCACCAAATGAATGTATAATGTAGAATGTAGGATGTAGGATGTCTCAAATAAATTTTTTGTAGATATTCAACACCAATCTTGAATGGATCTAGGAATAAGAAGAGGCTTGCATGGATGTGGATGGAGAAATCTTCAACAAGAGGGCTCCATAGAACTTGAATCCTTCAATGGATACCAATGGATCTCCTTGATGAATTTAATGCTTGAATGTATTTGAATGCTTGCTTCAATAGATCATGCATAGAGTTTGGATGGATAAAATTTCTTCTTTGATAGTTCTCCTTCTTGCTTAGATAGTTTTCCAAGTCTTAGATGGTTAGAGAAAATGAGAGGAGAAGGATTCCTTATATACCAATCTAGGGCACAATATTCTAGAGAGGCCTACATAGGAGACTTAAATTTCAGCTAGACCTATACCCCTAGAAGTGGGCATATATTAAATATAATTTCAAGATTCATTGCCTCGAAGACCAAAACAGCCGACCCAAAAGTGGGAATTAAATCCTTCCAAAGCCCGATATCCAGAAACCCTGGAAACTTGAAATTTGGACCCTAGGTCAGGGTCAAGGTTGACCTTGACCCTGAGGTCAAGGAACTCAGATTTGTAGATCAGGCTGCCATAAATAGGTTGGAGAGAAGTGGAAAATGGGGCAGAATAGGGGGAAAAGCTAGATCCAAGTCAAAGAACCATTCAAGGTGCTTGACATGACCCCAAACCACTTATTCAGAGGGATAAACCAGTCCAAAATGGAAGTGCTTCCATTTTATGACTATACATTTAGCCCCCACTTTAGCAAGAGTATGGACTCGATGCAAACTCTTGGTAAAGGAGATCATAAATAAAAG
Organism: Thuja plicata; assembly: GCA_018584345.1. NCBI lineage: Eukaryota > Viridiplantae > Streptophyta > Pinopsida > Cupressales > Cupressaceae > Thuja > Thuja plicata. The sequence goes on from MU228212.1 coordinate 2,702,664, forward strand.
ATAATCTTATTAAAATCAAAAGGGACAAAGGAATCCTCAAGCCCCCAGGGAATTAAGTCTTTATCAAACCTAAGATCACAATAAGAGAGACATCATGAGTTAGATAGAAAAAGAGAGAGGGTGTGATTACCTCACCCAATGAGAACCTATGTCCCATTATGAATCGCACAAGGAAAAAGTGCAACTGGAAAGATGGAGTTGAACCACCTAGTGATTGTAGCTACTCACTAGTTGACCCATCAAGGTTTTACTCTTAGGAATATTCTATTCCAAAAGAACAAAGTCAAAACATAGAAAGATCCAGTCTTAAGGACACCTTCCGTCCTTAAGGGATCAAAAAATTGTAAATTGAAACTGGGGGGATCAAGAGATCCTATAAGGTAAAAATCCATGCTTTAAGGATTAGTCTCTAATCTTTAAAGGGAAAAAATTTTCAAGTTTTGAAAATATTTTGAAAGTGTGTGTGTGCAAAAAGTGAGTAGAGCATATGTCCCTATGTTGAAGTCATTGCTAACACTTTAACATGAGAAATGGCTTTAACAGAAACATAAAAAACTCCACTGATTACGTTTCCACTACAAGATGCCCCCAAGCGAAGACAAATCAAGGGAAATACCACATAAACATACAAAGAACACATAAGGGATCTACCTACCGTGGGGTCAGTATGATCATAAGATAATATGTATATATAGATATGATATTATTGCAAATGAATTGACATCATTTCCCAAAGAAAGTAGAACTATAATCACAATAGAGGAAAGAAAACACAAGAGTTACAAAGAAGAGTATTTTCGGACCACAACATGGAGAACAAAAAGAATCAGTGCTACCATGTCGCAAATCCAAGAGGACTACACAAGGATTTTTTTTTATGAAAAATAACACAGGTACAAAATAACATGAAAACAATATATAGAAGAATAGAGATACATATAGAAGAATTGTACAATAGGTTTGATTCCTTTATCACCTTGCACCAACAAAGTAACAAGGGTTGTATAAAAGAATCTAACATACATTTAACAAATACATCACGGGAGAAGTACAATACAACATGCAAACACATAAAAGGATACCATGAAGGACAAGCCAATCAAGCACATCGCCTACTCTCCTCATCTCAGTTTATATCATTTAGGGAAGGTGGGCAACTTAGAAGAGGGACTATATCCAACACAGTAGGAATAATAGCTAGTTCCAAACAAGGATCCTCTTGAGAATCACAATGTTCAATACTAGGTGTAATTATCAGTTGTGTGTAAAGCATATGAGGTAAATCAGTATCAAGATCAATAGTCTCATATTCATCATTGGCATCAATAGGATCATCAAGAGTATCTTCTTCATCAAGATTAATCGAAATAGAATCTAAGATGCAAATAGAATCATCATAATCATTAATCTTAACATCATTATGAACATTAAATTCCTCCAACACATCAAGAATATGCTGGTCAAAAGAAGGTAAAGAATTTTGAAGAACAAAGGCATGGGCCCTAACATTATCCTGATGCTTCTTACAATGTTCATTGGCATGTTACATTTTGTCTTGTTTGAAATATGTTGAGAACTAGGAGGAACAACAACTGGTTCCTTCACAGGTTCTATAAGAGGATTAGTAGGACTCTCAGTAGGCTGAAAAGTGATGCTAGGAGTTTGATTAAAATAACTAGAAGTAATGGATAAAGGAGGTATGGAAGGTGTAGGAAAAAGAATATGGTTAAGATCTATCTGAGGCATGCTTAATCAAGAATCTTGTGATGTTTATAAGATTTATATGAGCTAAAAAAGTTATTAGGTTGAGAAGGACATGAATTAGGTAATGCAGGCCGAAAGGAGTCAAGGGTAGCACAATCCCTAGGCCTAGAAGGTTGATATAAACTATGATTAATTGTTTTCACCTCTTCATCATGAATGAACTTAATAAACTTATGGATAGGAGAAGCAATGACACGCATGGCAGTCAACCAAGGAAAACCAAGCTTAACTTGAAATTGATTAGAAGTAGGGAAAAAAACAAAGGTAGTGTCCACAACTTTACCACAAAGTTCAATAGGCAAGGTAATAGAAAAAAATGATGGATAGAGAAAACCATTACAAGTTTGGATCCACACATCAGATGTATCATAATAATCACATTGTAAGTTCTTCATAAAAAGGTTTTCTTTAGTGATGATATTGAATAAGGAAGTAGGATCAACAAGACAAGACTGCGTAGGTATCTTAGCAATCCTAGCAATCCTAGCATAAATGTAGAGGGGACCATCAGGAGCTTTAATGGTCTCAGAATGATTAAAGGTGATCAAGAGTTCCCGAGGTCTTTTATCCTTAGGTTGTTTTGAAGGTTTAGATTGAGGTTTCAGTTTAGGTTGAGGTGAAATTTGAAGTTGAGGTTGAGATGGAGGAACTTGAATAGGAGGTTGAGATTGAGGCTGGGGTGGAGAGACATGTTGAGGAAAAACAACATGCTCCACATGGTTAACAATATGATTGAGATCATCCATATTTGAATCATAAACAATATCCACAGAAGATGGATGCACAATGGTATTGGTATCATGTGTAGGAAAAGGATTCATATAGATTTGAAGGTTTTGATTAGGAGGAGAGACAAATTTGTTCCCACTACCATCAAAATTATCAAAAAATAGAGCATTAGAATCAATTAAGTCTTGAACCTTATGTTTTAGAGAATAACACTTCTCAGTATCATGGCCATTCTGACGATGGTATTGACAAAAGTCTTTGGGATCAAAGGATTTTGATGCGATCATAGTAGGAAGAAGAGGTCAAATAGGAGGTAAAGTAATCATATTAGTAGTCAACAATTTACTCATAATAGAATGTAAAGATTCAGAAAGAGGAGTAAACGTATGATTTAAATGAAAAGTAGTGGATGCAAAAGTGGCATTGTGGGATACAACAACAACTTGATCAACAACAAAAATTGCTTGTTTATTGATTTTGAAATAGTTTTTAGGCTTCTAAAACTTGTTGGGATTAGGAGCAACATCACTCTTATCAACCGGAACAGGAGCCATTGGAGTGTTGCTCTCAAATTGACTCACTTGTAATTGATAATGATGAAGCATTACACAAAGTTGTTGAAAAGAGGTAAATTCAGTAAAAAGAATCTTATCTCTAATATTTTTTTGCAAATTTGAAATAAACATATGCTGAATATCAATATCAGGAACATGATAAGAAATCTGAGCATACAAATGCTTAAATCTACCAATAAATTCAGTCAATTTTTCTTTACTATTCCATTTACAATGTATCAAATCAGTTAAGGACACTTGCAAACCAATGTTATTTTGGAACTATTGAATAAAGGTATTAGCAAGTTTTGGAAAAGAATCAATAGAATAAGGAGGAAAGGAACAATACCATTGCAAGGCCTTATCAGGAAAGGTTCTAGCAAACAACTTGGCTAAAATCCTATGGTCATGAGCATAGTCACTACAAAGGATTTGAAATGTTTTAACATGAGTGACATGATCTCCCTTACCATTGTAATTCTCAAGACGAGGAATATCATCTTGTTGAGAGACATGAGCATGAGTAATGTCTAGGGATAAAAGACTACCCATGTCACATGTAGGAATACTAAACTTGGACTAAGTTAAATATGCAAGTTGTTATTGTAAAGAGGACACAGTTTGAGCCAGACTAGTGATGGTGGAATCATTAGAAGAAATAGGAGGCCTAGAAACATTAGGAACACTAGGAAAAGTGTAGGAAGCGATGGGAATAGAAGACACAACCGGTGGAACATTTGGAACCACATTTGGAAGAGGATTAGAATAAGTAAAAGGAACACTATGGTATGAAGGCTGTGAGGTAGGTAAAGACACTAGTGGAACACTCAAAGAAAGATACGAAAGTGGAATATTCGAAGCTAGAGGATTGGAAAATGTAAGAGATGTAGTCACTAAAGGAGGAGTATAAGTAGGATTTCTAGGTAAATGAATAGAAGAAGGTTCCACACTAGTGACATGAGGATTAAATCTTAAATCTTGAGCTTCTTGAGCTAAATGTTTAACATGTAAATGCACAAGATGAGTAATACCACGCAAGAGATTAACACCTTGATCAATATCATGAATGAATTTCTTAAGAGCCTCTATAACTTGGATAGAATCTTGATTATGGTTTTCTTGAATAAGCCAATTTCCCATTTTATCAAGTTTAGTTGACAATTTTTGGACTTGTTCAGGAGGAACTCTTAAAGCATCATCCTCATCATGATATGAGTGAGAAGAATTATGCTCCCTAAAAGGATTGGAATCATGAGTGATCAAATTGTCATCCAGGATCCTAAGGAAAGGAGAGGAAGACTTAGGATCAAAGGAACCCATAAGTCTGTGACTTCTTCTAACCAGAATATTATAAGTAGGACTAGAGGCAGTAAAGCTCATACACCAATGCAATGTAAATGAACTAAACTAAGAAAATGTAAATGCAAGAACATAAAAGAAGGATAATCTAATATGAATGCAAGATATAGCATGAAATGTAAGTCTAACACCAAAAAGGAGTTGTCTATCGCGGGTTCACCAAAATGTAAAGGATAAAATGATGTGTATATATATGTGGGTTTGAATGGGGTGTGAATGTGATAAATGTATATGTTGTAAGGTATGAAAATGGTGTTGAGGAGAATATAAGATTATCTTCCTAGCCCCAAATTTCACAAAGGAAAGATCCACTTTGATCAACCATAAGAAAATGGTTAACGCACAAATGCATCAATCGATCGAAAATAAGAAGAAAGAAGAAAGCCTTACAATCCCAAATAAGGGATGAAGAGTATGTAATAGATTTGAATTGATTAAGACCTTAACTGAAATTAATGGAAGATAAGTACTAACCTCAAAATATAGCAGATCTGGAAAATCCTATTTTTTGATGTCTGTGTTGAGTTTCGAGAAATTCTGCAGTCAGAGCTAGAATTTAAATGCAGAGATGGACAAAACCCAGAAATATTTTCCTTTTCTGAGTCAGGTCAACCTTGACCTTTTTGTGAGGGTGCAATCATACCCCACAATGTCAACCTCTGCACTGATCTGAAGAAAATTCTATTTGTGGATCCCAGAAGTTGGCCGAAAAGGGTATCCAAATCTATTCATAAATTTGCTGTCATGTACCTGTACCAGCAAGAAAAATGATTTTGTTTGTTGCGTTAGTAATAACTAAGAGAGGGGGGGGGGGGGGGAATCAATGGCCNAAGAGAGGGGGGGGGGGGGTGAATCAATGGCCTCAAAAATTTATCATTCAAAATTTAACCACTAATCAATAAACCTTAGATTATTATGTCCCTACAAGATGCATGCCATGAAATACTAGTAATGATTTAACTGTCTGTCAGTTTTCCTTGTTCGTCCTTATTCTCCTTGATTAACGATAAGAAGTATAACTATTTACTGAAACTCAGTAAATAAGTAGAGTATAGCAATCAGTCTAGTGTTAACTATGTTAGATATAAAACAAAAAAGAAATGAATCATACATACATAACACATGAATTTTTAACATGGAAATCCTGTTATGGGAAAAAATCTGGGACTGGTACCCCAAATTTTTACTCTTCTGAAGTGAGCCCTGTTAAGAGCCAACCCTGTTAAAGGTTACAAACACATTTTTAGGTGTGACCTTGTTAGAGGATTTTAAACATAGAGGTTGTCACTTAGTATTGGGAATCTATTTCTACCATCCTTGAATCATCCTCTTTCTTAGACTGTCAATAGGTATCGGAAAAGTCCAATGCTACTTTCATGAATCAACCTTTTTGGCACTCCTTGGGATGTACCTCAATATATAGAAGATTGTTAAGTCTTTCTCTATTAAGAGACTTGATGCTTCAATGGTTAAACTGAAACACTATGACTTGTTCATGATGCAACTTTGAATTGCATATTTTTAGATCTATTTAAGTACATTACCTCTCTGATCAATGTATCAATTCAATTCTTTGTGCTCCATACTTTCTGCTCTGTGTTGCTGTGCTTCACTGTTCGTCAGTGTCTGCAGAATTCTTTATCTCTCCTTCAGCTTGATTGATCAGGACTATATGAATTTATTTTTCATCAGTTTCTCTTCACCATCCTCTTTGAATTCATTCCCCTTAATCCCATTTGTAAATGAATTAATCTTGTCTCTTATATAGACATGATATTCACTATTTTTTTACTCTTGATTCTTGGCGTGAAAAACAATCTAGCCAATTTGATTTAAAGCATAACATCTGATTTATCTTTTTTCCAACTGTACAAATCATCTTTAAATCAATCACTTAACTCTGGTAGAATAAAAGAAAGAAAACAACCAGTTAAGTCTATCTTTAGCTCTTGCCAGCTGGATATTTTGTCATTTTCTAAACTCTCTGTTTTGTCGGTCAACTCTGCAATTAGTCATCGGTGACAACTGACAGTTCCATCGGTGTGACTCTAGTTAGATTTGGGATCTCTATCCGTTGGGCATCATTGGATTTTTACTCGTCGGGCAACTCTATTTTTAGCTCGTTGGGCATCCTGTGATTTTGCTTCATCGGGAAACACTGTCTTCTGCTCATCGGGTATCACTGTGACTTTCCTTCTTTGCCTTTACTGATGGTGTGCACTCTATTGGTGTTGTCTGTCACTTAGTGAATACTTGACTTTTATGCATTTCTGAAAGCATAACCTTTGTTCCATTGATTCTCTAAATTCTTTGGCATTATGTATATGACCGTACATATGATATTAAGTTGACATCAATGCCAATACAAACCATTAATTGATTTAATTCCTTGCATTATCTTCAACTTAACATTGTAAATATTCAATCAGTTACATGTCATCATGTTGGGGGGGGGGGGCAGGGGTTTGCCTTGGTCAAACCCCAGTTTTGGAATTAACCTTAAAGTATAATTAAAATTGCATAAATAAACAAAGAAAATAAACCAATTCACCTTGCTTATATAAAAACCCTTGTGGTGGATTTGAATCCTTAGATCCACAAGTATATATGCACCAAATGAACGTAGAATGTAGAATGTAGGATGTAGGATGTCTCAAATCAATTGCTTGTAGATCTTCAACACCATTCTTGAATGGATCTAGGAATAGGAAGAGGCTTGCATGGATGTGGATGGAGAAATCTTCAACAAGAGGGCTCCATAGAGCTTGAATCCTTCAATGGATACCATTGGATCTCCTTAATTAATTGAATGCTTGAATGTCTTTGAATGATTTCTTCAATAAATCATGCATAGATTTTGGATGGATGAAATTTCTTCTTTGATAGTTCTCCTTCTCGCTTAGATAGTTTTCCAAGTCTTAGATGGTTAGAGAAAATGAGAGAAGAAGGCTTCCTTATATACCAATCTAGGGCACAATATTCTAGAGAGGCCTACATAGGAGAATTAAATTATAATTAGACCTATACCCCTAGAAGTGGGCCTATATTAAATATAATTTCAAGAGTCATTTCCTTGAAGACTGAAACAACCGACCCAGAAGCGGGAATTAAATCTTTCCAAAGCCTGACATCCGAAAACCCTGGAACTTGAAATTTGGACCCCGGGTGAGGGTCGAGGTTGAATCTCTAGTTCAAGTTTGAGGTCAACCTTGACTTAGGTCAGGGTTGAGGTTGAACTTGACCTTGAGGTCAAGGAACTAAGATTTGCAGATTAGGGTGCCATAAATAGGCCAGAGAGAAGTGGAAAATGGGGCAGAACAGGGGGAAAGGCCAAATCCAAGTAAAAGACCCATTCAAGGCGCTTGACATGACCCAAAACCACTTATTTAGAGGGCTAAACTAGTCCAAAATTTAAGTGCTTCCATTTTTTGACTATACACTATCTTAAGAAACAATGAACAATTAGTATTGTTTGTAGACCAAGTTGGATCATGTGTTGTGTGTTTTAGTTGTTGGGAGGAATGTAGAAGTGTTGGGTAAGTCTATATGTAATGTGTGTTGTTAGAATAACTGGGGGGGGGGGGGGTGAATCAGTGGCTTTAAAAATAATTCCAAAAATCCAACCAAAACTTATCTCTCAAATATAATACCCTTTAGTTGTCTTTCAGTCCATCAAGATGTATGCCATAAATAAAATTAATAATTATAACCTGCTCGGTAAGATATACTATTTATCTTTTCTAGACTTTACCGAATAGCAGTAAATAAACTTAGTGTTAACTGACCAATCCAATTTCAATAATGTGTAAAGAAAATATCAATGCAATGAACCATATACACATTTGACAGATGGATTTTAATGTGAAAACTGATAATCCTAAAGGATCATAAGTTTGTCATTAGTATACAAGGAAACAATTTTTGAACTGTCGGTTACATGATCACCGAGTGACAAAAAACAAACAAGAGTAGAGGTCACCGAAAGAGACAAGTGCAGAGGTCACTAAAATTTTTTTAGCACATTGATCACCAAAATTAGTGAACACTGATAGCATAGTCTACAAATTTAACCAAGCACCAGTCTACAAAGCAACCCAAGCACCAATATACCTAGAGACAGTTTTATTTCGGAGAAAAGTGGATATGAGATACATGTAAGCTAAAGCACTTCAGTCTTAAAAATAGCTTTGTTCTTAGCTATAAAATCATTTCTTGAGGATCAAGTAAAGCATATGTAATAGTTTTAATCAATCTAATTGATTGTAAACTCGCAAACTAGGAGATCAAGGTCAAGTTGTAAACCTTTGATCATAGATTTTTTATTGTAAAGCGTGAAACCTAATTATGTCAATACATTCTATATATAGATGTATAATCAATCAAGAAGTTGATGATTATATCCGCAACAAACATATATGGATCAGATAGAGAGTTTCATGTAGAAGGACACAAAAGAAAGAATTCAGTTATGAAGAACTAAGATTCAAGGCTACTGAGAAGAAAAAAGGTATTAATCCATCACTATTTGTGATACATACATTATGTAAACTTAAAGGATCTATATTCAACCATTCAGGATTGCATACTACCAGGTCATAAGTATTTTTGACTACTCTCTAACAATTATGGAAAATAGAAGAAATCCTTTAAGAAGGTGGACTTAACAGTCTAATTGTAAATCTCTTAACCGAGTGCACACTTAACAGTGTTTTTAAAATCTCTTAACTGAGTAGACCTAACCAGTCTAAAATGTTACTCCTAACATGGTAAGATCATCATAAGTGATCACACTTGTAGCCTTAACCGACACCTTCCATTCTGAAGATAGTGAAGCTTTGTGGGTTTCATTCCCACCACAATTTTTACCTTCTAGGAGGGGTTTTCTGCATTACCAATTCTTGTGTCATGTGTAACTAAATTTCATGAATGTTTCTATGAATGTTTACATGTAAATAAATTTATGTTTTAATATTACATGCATAAGGTAGAAAAACAATATGGTCAGTAATGCAAGAAAAGATTACTAAGGGTTAAAGTCATAAAAGTTTTAAGGGTACCGATTCACCCCTCCCCTCTCAGTACACACCATTTTTTTATTCTAACAACTGGTATCAGAGATAGATATCTTATTTGGAAAAAGTTTAAATCACTAGAGAGAAAAGATCATACAATGGAACCGTATAAGCTTGACAAAAATATTGAGAATCAGAAGTTGCAGATATAGATCTTCTATGAGCAATACAAAGAAGCGAGAATCAAGATGAGACAGATACTGGATGAAAGAAAAGTTACGACATCTCTGTACAATGAAAATGAATATCATGAAGAAGAGATACCCAATTTGTTTGAGTCATCATGATCTACATCTAGCAATACATCTGACACATTTGAAGGAAGCATTACAAGTCTTAATAAAATCAATCAACATCTGATAGAACAAGTAAAGGTACTGCAAATCGGTCAAGAGACACAGATGGTAAGAATGATTGATGTTATGAATAATGCTAGACAAGCTGAACAAGAAAGAACATTAGCTATTGATGATAGGAGAAAGATTACTAAAAAGATGCAAGAGAGAGAAACTGAAATACAAAGACTTACTGAACATCATCATGAGATTACCAATCAAATAGTTCTTATGAGTCATGAGGCCAACTGAGTGAACATAGAACTCAATGGTAAATTGGAAGCTATTGGTGAACTAAGAGAAGAAAATGAGAATGTGAGACCTACATCAGACTGTCATAGTTTTACTATTTTGTTAGTCATGCTTTCAGTAGTTTTATGCTTAGACATACTTTGACTATTGGAGACTCTTATGTACTTACGGATCTATTGAATCTTATTTTATGTATTCAGTACCTAATTATGTAATCAGGGTACACTTGAGATCCCACATGTTTGAATGCAGTTTCAGTTTGTGATGATGTCATATTTATGAGATTTATTGTGTAGAGGTAATAATGTTGTGACTTGGTTTAGGAAACCGATGCTAGGTTATTTAGTTCAAATGCAGATATGGCTTATATATATGTACATCATTTTTATCATGTTATACTTTTATATCATGTTGTTTTGGACCTACTGATGTGTGCAATGAGTGTGTAGGAAAAGTTGACCATGGATCTAAATCGGGGACCCAGTATTGGAACCTATGTAAATTTCTGTGCATTCCAAGGTCCTTTTTATATAAAGAAACATGAACCTCATTGTTTATGTGGTTATTTTGTAAATATGGTTTGCATGTGTGTAATTAGATTAGTAAATGTTAATGTGAATGAGTCATGTTATTTGTTTTAATTTAATGTGCCAAAATTGGAAATTGCTGCAATTTTATGTTGACATGGCTAGTAAAGGGAACCATGGTTAAGTATAGGGTTAACTAAGGTTACCTATGTGTATTACCCAAGCTTACCCCAGGGTTAGAAGTTTCTAGAAAGTCTACTTGACTTATAAATCCGTGGGTTAACTTTAGGGGTAGTTTAGGAGGGTCTTTTGGACTCCCATAAGGTAACCGGGGTCAGTTTTAGCTACCCAACTTGGTACCCTAGGGATTAGGGGTCATTTTCAATCATTAATGAGTCTCTAAACTCATTTATTACTCCTATAAAGTGTTACTTTCAGACTTGAGCGAATTTTAAAGAGGAGTGTAACCTTGGTTAACCTCTCTCTTCTTCCAAGTTTCATTTGACTCCACCCATGGAGAGTTTAGGCAAGTGGGCAGTTAAGGGTTGGTTAGGGTAACCTCACCTTTGGGTTAATCCTGGATCTTGTTGGAGGTTTTCCTATTTAGGGAAGGATTTAGGATGAGTTGAGTGTTCACCCACTCTCTACCCTTAGAGACATAATTCAGTTTGAAGGAGCTTTTGGAGAAGGAGCTTAGGAAGGATAGCTCAACACCATTCCTCTTCTCACCTTAGCTTTGGATTAAGGTTGGATCCCTTTGAAGTAATTTTTTTTCATGTGTGTTCTTGAGCTTGAAACTCCATTAATGGAGTCCTATGTATTTTTGAAGTTATTTTCAAAATTAAAATTTAATTTTTGTTTTATGATGTCTTTATTTTGTGTTGGATTTTGAATGGGTATCTTCAAGGCACACTCACCCTTGAGAGGGTAGAGTAACCTTGAAGGGGTAGTAGGAAATGATTCTAATTTTAGTGTAGAGTCTCCCATGTGTAGAGGGAAAGACATGGGGTTTCACGATACCCATGATGCCAAGTAGAGCCTAAAAGCACCTAGGGGGCATAAGGAGGTTATTTCATGACTGCATCTTGTGAAGATGGTCATATCAGGTCTATGTGTGGCTTGAGTTTTATTTTCTGATGCTTGGATTTCTCCTACTGTGAGGTCTACCACTACCCCTGTTTCAAAAAGGCCTCCTGGAGACCTTCTTCTTGTACATCCTTGTGTTGAGAAATTTTCTTGTTTATGAGTATTCTGTTTGCATTGCCTGCTAGTTGTATATCCCTGATTGTATCCTGTTCCAGATTAGATCCCCAAGCTCGGGGGTGGCCTTGTAAAGGCTTAGGTTGGGATGTGAGCCTCCATAGTTAAACTCATCCAACAGGTACCTTCAGAAGATCGTAGATTACCCTCTTGTGGAAGATGAGTACCACTGAAAAATTGTTATTTGTAACCTATGTTATTTTTAATGTTTTCATTTTTGGCAAATTTTGTTAAAAGGCTATTAAGGAATTTTGTAGCCATGCACATGAAACATGGGATTTAGTTTCAATTCTTGTTTAAGAGAAGGAATTTAAAGGATCATGTAACTTTGATCTTAGTATGTAGTTAAAGGGACATTCAAAGATTTTAATTGTAATCTTATATTCTGGTTGTAATTCTCTTATCCATATTGTAATATGGAGATTTGATTTAAATGAAATCATGTTGTATTGTAAATTGAGAGAGACTTTGAGTATCAATAAATTATATGTTTCATTATTTGTTAGGAGTTATAAAATAAAATTTGGGCAGTTATAAGTAAGCTTACTTGCTTCGTTTATTAGATTTATCAAGGTTCATAAATCATTTGATGTTAAATTAGAGTTGCTCAATAAGGAAAATAGAAAATTTAAAGCTTAGTGTTCTTTTGTGTTCTTGAGAAAGAAAAATAATATTAGTTTATTTTTTTTTTACTTTGGTAATTTTGGAAAATGCTAAAAAAAAATGCTCTATTTAAAAATTTCTTCCACCAATGTATGGGGAATAAAATATAGATAATTTTGGTATTATAAAATCAAGAAAACAAGGGCCCTAAATAGCCCCTGTTTTGACTCAGACCTTTATTATTCACAGTCATTTTATAAATTTTATATTGACCTGGTTGTTTATATATATATATATATATATATTCTCTATTTTATTATCCCGCAGGACTGATTTTTTTTGGTACAATGCATGTTTTAAAACAAAAAAAATATTTTTTTTACGTTTTGGGTGAGTGCCGAAGCCCTCCCCAACTGCGGCTCCTTAGGTTGGGGCCAC
>MU228212.1:2720522-2756056 GCA_018584345.1 Thuja plicata
GTAATTGAAAAGAAAAGCAATGTATTTGGGAGGGATAGTTCTAGGTTTGATTTCAAGGGTTATTATTTGAAAGAACAAAGTTGGAAATATACAATGTAATGTTGAATGATCTTTTCTATCTCTTCTTTATTGCAATGAAAGAAATTTTTTATTATTATGCTAAGTTGAAATGTGATTTGTAATGAATAGTTATTCAATGTGTAGGAAGGAGAAATGAAATTAGTATATAAGTAAGGAATATAATTGTAAATGAAATGCTATTTTCTTACCCTATCTCTTAAATTCTAAATGTGAAAGTAAAGAAAGGAAATGAAATTCAATTCGGATAAGTAATGTAAATATGTTAGTAAATGAAATTCATTAAGGGAACCTTAAGGAATGTAAATGTGGAGTAGTAATGATGTAATGTTTAAAAAAAAAAAAAAAAATAAAAAAAATTAGTTGCAATTTTGGTCATAAGACCTGATTCCTTATGGGTTCCCTGGCGGGGACATTACACATAGCCACACATCTTATGAATGCAGGAAGAAGAAAAAGCAAGTGTGGAAACCGAAAGAGCAAGAAACTAATTTTAAACCGAGAAGAGTCGGTAACTCATATGTTTGGGATTACAACACATGGGTAAATTGCACATCATGTGGTAGATATGGACACATAGCTGCAAATTGCATGAGGAAATGGATACAAAGATCGAGGAACTGGACTAACTCTAAAATTTCATGCTTACACTGTCATAAGGTCGGTCACCTAAGCAAGGATTACAGAGACAGAGTGACAAAGTCAAGCACTTTTGCAAATGGAAACACCATTGAAAATATTAAGAGAATGAGAAATCAAATGTGGAGGAAAGCTTCAAACACTGACAATGCTAGACCAAGCACTATAATTGGTGACACCTAATCTAATGGATTAGGTGATTCCACCAACCTCGCCTGAGCAATACAAGTAAGTTTGGAACTGCACTATACAAAGATATATTTTACATCAGTTCCAATATTCATTGATAATATGCCAAATTAGCATGAATGGAGATGCACTATGGTATTACTTGCTATGATTTTGTGAATCTAGTCTCATCGGTCAATACACACTAAGAATTATCAGTCTACATATGAAAAACAACCAATTTATTAATGTAAACTTAGCATAATCGGTAATCATGTAAAAGACAATCAAGACTTCTCTACATACCGAGCACCGTCGGTGAACATGTGAAAAGTACAACTAAGTTGTCACTTACCCCAAGCATTGTATACTCATTGAGGATGAAGTCTTTGGTATGATACATGAGCAACTTTGTTTCATTAACCGAGTGGTAGCTAAAGCATTTAATGCACCACTTAGGCTATTCTCTACAAATAGGGCAAAGAGAGCTCATTTCATTCACCAAGAAAAAAAGAGTGAAGCACAAAGTGAGAAGAGCGATTCACAATGATCATATTGCAGAGTGATTAACATCGATTCCAAAGCAACTCTGACAGATTTCAACCACCCACAACAAAGATATAGTAAGTAACAAGACTTACTGAGCTTATAGTTCATTTGTGAAAAAGCCCTAAATATTTCATGAACAATGGCAACTACCTCGCGACTCACAAAGATCAAGAATGTGAAGGTCAAGAAGATCAAACTGATTAAGAACTCTACCTATGAAGAGCCCAACTAAAAATTCTGTCAAGAAGATCAACTTGATTAAGAACTCTACCTATGAAGAGCCCAACTATAACCCGACAACCAAGGAGTATTCTCGAGTATACCTCCTAGGATTTTGCTGATTAAAGACATTTGAGCATACATCCACTGCAAGGTTGAAGAGATTGGAAATATTGAGATTCAAGAAGCTTACAAGAAGCTATGCTAGGATGGACCACTGAAAGATTAACACAAACACATTGAGGTGAAAGGGTTAACCAATGCCCTACTGTTCCTAACAGAGTTCAAAATCGAGTAGATTCGCATAGTACTAAGCCGAGTACATGATAGGAAAATATGGTTAGAGTAAACAAAAATGATCACAAGGGATGTGATCCATGTAGTGATAGGTTACCCCATAATCAAGAATTCTAAGGCCCTAAAGCACCCAAAATGAGAAGAAATTGAGAAACTCACCAAAGCCGAGTGAGATGACAGAGGTTTGAAGGTTAATTCAATCACTGACCCTGAGATGAAATTTGTTGCATATGTGGTGGGATATAAAATATTCTAAGGTAGCAGAATGAACAACATAGCATGTGGATCAGTTGATACTGCATATAAAATTGTGAAGAAGGGACTACAATTGGAAATATCTGAGCTGCTACTAAAGCAATTGGAAGAAAATATGAGAAAAATTAGATCTCCCAGATCTAATACATGTAAGTTCAGTTCCCTCCTTATGTGCATATTCTTCTATTTTTAGAAATTCTTTCCTTCTATCAGTAATGTCACTTGGGACACAAACCAAACCATTACTACACAAATAAGTGACTTCATTAAGTCATTAGGGGATAACTTCACACCATTAATGGATGACTTCTTTGCCACATTTAAGACTAGGATGGAGAAAAAGGATGAGAATTCCTTCTCAACTAGTAGAAAGATATAAGGATGAGATATGTTTTATGGTGGACACCGACACCACTCTCATCAAACCTACACTACCAAGAACATCATGGTTTCCACCACTGGACTATAAGATCAACATTGATTAGGCTACAAAGGCTATTGAAGACTTACTAAAT
The DNA here is from genome assembly GCA_018584345.1 of Thuja plicata. Classification (NCBI taxonomy): domain Eukaryota; kingdom Viridiplantae; phylum Streptophyta; class Pinopsida; order Cupressales; family Cupressaceae; genus Thuja; species Thuja plicata. The sequence goes on from MU228212.1 coordinate 2,723,243, forward strand.
GAACTAGTGGAAAAATCATTGAGAAGATTTGGCACATATGAGGAAGCCAAGTCTAGAATCAAGAATGACTTAGTAGTAGAGAAGATAGACCGAAAGAAGACAAAAATGGTGAAAACACTTGAAAAGAAACTGTCAGTAAATGATGTAGAATTAGAACAAGATGTCACTGAGGGACAGTCACCCATTGGTGAAGGTAAAGAGATAATTGACTCTGAGTCCATTGAATAAGATGCACCACTAGCCAAGAAGGCAAAGGTTAAAAATATAATAGCTTCTTCAAGAACCAGGTGTAAGACAACAAAATAGGCAGACTCATCACCGGTAAAGAAAGGTGTAGTGAGGACTTATCAGAAAAGAAAGCCTCAAACTGGGCCATCAACACCGAGGGAAAGAAGAGAATATATAATAAGAAAATAGGACAAGGATGACACTGAATAGGATGAGAAAGAAAGAGGACTCCAAACTGAAAAGATGAAAGTGCCTAATATAGTTGATAAAGTTACAGAATCAATCATCAACACAGGGAGCATATAACACCGAAAGATTAGACAATGACTAACCTTGTCCCCCAGAGATTAGAATAAGATAGAAGAAGCCATAATTAAGGAAATTGTTGCAACAAGCATGTACCAATACAATTCAACAAGCAAATGCCACAAGAGCTTAATGACAAAATATCAGCAAGATGGACATATGCCTTGCACACAAAAAAATAGATAAGGGAAAGATCCATAGTTACACTCATACCACCCGAGTCAACAGTTGAGGAAATTGATGAAACAATGAAGGAGCATGCAAAGAAATTCTCAGAAAAGATAAGAGCATGCAAAGTATTAGAGGGAAGGTTAGAAGACCTTGAAAAGAAAGCAATGAGACTTGGAATAAATTCTTCAATGCCCCCAAGAAGGTATTGGCTCTTATCAAGACACCTCACTATGAAGAGAAGGACACCACACCGAGCCCATAACACATTTTCATCAATGATGCTGAGGATATCACTCCAGTTGATTTGACAACACAGGCGAGTAAGGCCATGGATGATGTACCTCATATATTAAAATCATTATGGGATACAAGAGAGATCACCATAAAATATATAACTCATATTAGTTCTGATGATGATCCCAAAAATGATGAAGATGTAAATGATGCCACCAAGCAAGCAAAGGAAAATGACACAATGGATGTTGCACAGGTAAATGTACCAGGTCACATGCCTTTATTGATACAAGCTATCAATATAATTACTAAAGAGAAGGAAAAGACACCTGAGCTTGATGTAGACATACCGTTGGAGAAAGGTGATGACCATGGGGAGCAAAAGGATACAAATGAGGAGAAGAAAAATACAAGTGGAGAGGAGAAACTGAGTGATGCCAAGGAAATCAAAGAGGCAAAAAAATCTAAAGATAAAGATAAGGTTGATGTAGAGACATCTACTACCAACCAACAGGTCAATATCGAGCATCATACAAAAGGAAATACACCTCCCACATAATCACCCAAATCAAAAGAGACATAAAAGGAACTTGCTATGGTTCTACATTCCCCTGCTTCCAACACCATATCAAAGAAGAAGAAGAAGAAGAGTAAAGCTCCAGTCACACTCGATGAAATTATAGATATACTCGACTGTGACCCAAGGACACTGGATCCCAAGTCCCTCACCAAGTATGGAGAACTCTACAAAAGAAAGGCAATACTAGACAAGCTCAAAAAGGAGCACAAGAACACATAGGTATTGGAAAAAACAAAGGAAATACTAATTCAAATAGTAACTAACATAGAAATTGATCAAAATGCACCAATACTTGATCAACTCTCAGCTCTGACCAAGGCAATCACCAATCAGAATGTGGACATCGAGAAGGTCATATAAGAATGAGCAAAAGAGAAGTACCAATATAAGATCACCAAGAAAATCAGCCAAGAAGTGGTAGAGAACAAGGTAAAACTTTTAGAACTGGTAAATTCATTGGAACCTCTTATTTCAGAAGTGGTTACCTTAGTTCAAAAGTCATGCACACTAGAGCACTTCACTAAAGAGCATAGTGAAAAGATAGCAAAGATAGATGAAGATCTTAAGGCTAGTGCACAAAGTCTCACAACTGAGGAAAATGCATTGCAATTGCATTATGAGAAGATTGTAGAATCAAAACGGTTGAGACTAGAGATACAAAACACTAAAAAAAAAATTAGAGATGAAGTAACTGAACTCTAAACTCTATTATTACTGAATCTCACATTGCTGAAGAAAAACATGACTTTGGCTTAAACATTGATTGCCACCCCAGAAATATCAGTCACTAAGAGTATATATGACATGCACGCCATAATCAATTTGGAGCACATGACCCTGGAACACCTGAAGGAGAAATGGGAGAAGAAGATGGAAGACATTCAAAAATCCCAAGCTCACATATTTGATAAGCTATACGTAGTACACCTTTGTCATTATTTTCAAAAAAAGGGGGAAAATGAATGTACACAAGGGGGAAAAACCAAAGGGGAAAAATGAAAAATGGGGAAAATATATATACCTTACAAAGGAACACATGTACATACACTGTACCAAGGCATGCACATAGGGGGAGTCATTGACAAGATAAACACGTGGCATATATACATAACATATTACTTAGCACATATTAGTTTTTGATACTAATGCCAAAGGGAAAGATTGATAATCCTGAAGGATCATAAGTTTGTCATTAGTATATAAGGAAATAGTTTTTGAACCGTCAATTCCATGATCACCGAGTGACAAAAAACAAACAAGAGAAGAGGTCACCGAAATAGAAAAGTGCAGAGGTCACAAAAAATGTCTTAGCACATTGATCAACAAAATTAGTGAACATCGACAACACAGTCTACAAAGTTAACTGAGCACTAGTCTATAGAGAAACCAGAGCACTAGTCTACCGAGAGACAATTTTATTTCTAAGAAAAGTGGATCTGAGATACACATCAGCTAAAGCACTTCATTCTTAAAAATAGCTTTGTTCTTAGCTATAAAACCATTTCTTGAGGATCAAGTAAAGCATATGTAATAGTTTTAATCAGTCTAACTAATTGTAAACATGCAAACTAGGAGATCGAGTTCAAGTTGTTAACCTTTGATCATAGAGTTTTTATTGTAAAGTGTGAAACTTAATTAGGTCAATACATTGTATATATAGATGTATAATCAATCAATAAGTTGATGATTGTAGCCGCAACAAACATCTATGGATCAGACAGAGAGTTTCATGCAGAAGCACACAAAAGAAAGAATTAAGTTATGAAGAACTAATATTCAAGGCTACCGAGTAGAACAAAGGTATTAATCCATCACTATAGGTGATACATACATTATGTGAACTTAAAGGATTTGTATTTAGAAATTCAAGATTGCATACTATTAGGTTATAAATATTTTTGACTACTCTCTAACAATTGTAGAAAATAGAAGAAATCCTTTAAGAAGGTGGACTTAACAATCTTATTGTAAATATCTTAACCAAGTGCACACTTAATAGTGTTGTTAAAATATCTTAACCGAGTAGACCTAACTATTCTAAAATGTTACTCCTAACATGGTAAGATCATCAAAAGGGATCACACTTGTAGCCTTAACCGACACCTTCCATTCTAAAGATAGTGAAGCTTTGTGGGTTTCATCCCCACCGCAGTTTTTACCTTCTAACAAGGGTTTTCTATGTAACCAATTCTTGTGTCATGTGTAACTAAGTTTCATGAATGTTTCTATGAATGTTTACATGCAATTACATCTATGTTTTGATATTACATGCATAAGGTAGAAAAGAAATATGGTCGGTAATGCAAGAAAAGATTACTAAGGGTTAAAATGATAAATTTTTTAAGGGTACTGATTAAACCCTCCCCTCTTAGTACATACCATTCCATTATTCCAACATGAAACCCTACTAAGGTAAAAACCACCTAGGATCGATAACCCAAAACATTTTCACTCTTTTGAAGTGAGCTCGGTAAAGAGCCAACCCTGTTAAAGGTTACAATACACACTATTAAGTGCGACCTTGTTAGAGGATTTAAAATGAATAGTTTGTCTTTTGACCTAACATTCACTATGTTGTCAACAAAAAAACCTTTTGATACTCTTGAGTATCTCAATACAATAAGGACTATTAAATCTCACTTGGTTAAGATATTTTATGAATCAATGGTTAAACTGATACAATAAATGATCTGTTCAAAATAAAACTTTAACTTGCAGATATTTAGATCTATTGTTAGTCCAATAATACCTTTATGATCAATATGCTCTTTAGTTCTTTTTCCCTCTTCCTTTGTTGTGCTCAGTGAATGCTCTGTCCTCTATTGCTCGGTGTCTGCAAAATTCCTTGGCTCTGTTCTTCAGCCTGTATGATCAGATTTGCATGAAGAATTCAATTTTCACCAGAATTATACTCAACATTCCTCTCTTTCTAATGAATTCATTGTCTCTTTATATAGACATGATTATCTTCTCAATCTCCTTTATTTATTTATTTTTATCATAGATCACTTCTTGATCCGTAAAACTCACCATGATTTTCTTTATCCCTTAAAGCTCTGCTTTAGTTTTATTTCGCAAATCTCTCCATGATAGCTTTGAATAAAAATTGCTTTAAATCTCTTTCATTCTTTAGTTTAACTGATCGTTAATAATAAAGCAATGAGTCAACCATTCTCTAAATATATCTCCTTCCATCTAAGTAGTTTTGTCGCTCTTTAACTTCAGTTTCGATCAGTCATCAACTCCAGTTATGTTCGGTAATAACTTTAGTTTACTACAGTGCTCGGTATACACTGTGAACTTCTTGATGACACTTGTTGGGTAAGACTTTCTTGGTTACTACTATGGTCGGTTTACACTGTCCGTCAGTGTGCACTATCCATCAGTGTTCACTATTACTCAGTGTATACAGACTTTTTATGTTTTACCGACAACATAAAATTTGTCTCTTCAGATCTTCAAGTTTATGACCAATATGTATATGATCGATCAAACCATATGAAGTTTACATCAATGAAAATACAATACATTAACTGATTTAATGTCTTGCATTCACTTTTGAAGATTGGTAATCATCAACTTATCATCTTCAAGCATTCAATCAGTTATAGTTCATCAATCTCTTCCTTTGTCATTGATGGCAACATACTATGAAATATGTTGTATAAAATGTGCCATAACATACCAAACTTATTGTTCTATAACTAATTCAAATATTTGAATCTTGGTAAGCTCTTCTATCTTAGATTTGATTCTGCTGTGTGCTCTCCCTTTCTTCCTTCCCTTCAATGGATAGGTGTAGCAATTATGTCTTCTAATTATGTCTCTCCCTTTCTTGTATAATCTCTTCTCCCTTTTCTGGATAGACATGCAATATTAACTCTTTCCAATTCTCTCCCTTTGATGGATGGTTACTTCATTGAATATCTCTCTCCTTAGATATTCTTCTTCCTGATGTATATTTCATTGAACCTTCCTCTCCCTTTGACAATAATGCCAATTTTTTTTACAACTTTGTAGTAGCCAACACTCTTTTTCTCCCTTTGAATCTTTATCTACCTTTAGTGGACTGATATGTCATTGCAGTTCATATCTCAGCTTGCATCAACATGATTAATCTTCTGATAATGTGTAGGCTGATACAACCTTCAAGTCAACTTAGTGACTAGTAGATAAGGGTCAAACCCCTAGTCTATTCCTCAGGTACTCAAATACATCTTTTGGTAATGGTTTTGTGAAGATGTCTGCTAGTTGTTCTTTGGATCGTACAGATTCTAGTATCACCTGTTTCTCTTGTACTTGTTCCCTCAAGTAATGATACTTAATAGCTATGTGCTTTGTCTTAGCATGCATCACATGGTTCTTTGAAATGTTGATAGCACTAGTATTATCATAATAGATAATTACTGGGTCAAGAATTTCTTCATTCATACCTTTTAGCAATTTCTTGATCCATGCAATGTTGGAGCAATTTGTAGCAGCAACTACATATTTTTCTTCTGTAGTTGATTGAGATATGCATCCTTTCTTTTTGCTTATCCATGTGACAAGTCTATCTCCCATAAAGAATTCTCCTCCTATTGTGCTCTTTCTATCATCTATGTTTCCAGCCCATTCAACATCAGTATATAATTGTAGCTCAAATTTTCCTTCTTTATTGTACCACAAACCATATTCTTCAGTATTCTTCAGATATCTCAAAATTCTTTTAACAACAGTCATGTGTGATTCCTTAGGATTAGCAGAGAATCTTGCAACTATACCAATTGCATGTGCTATATCAGGTCTAGTGTGTAAAACATACATTAGTTTTCCAGTCATAGATCTGTATAAGGTATTATTTACCTCGGTTGTCTTGTCTTCTTTTGTCAAATTGCATCTGGTTGGCATAGGTGTTCCAACTAGTTTTGAGTCCTCCATCTTGAATATCTTCAGAAGTTCTTTGATGTATTTGGATTGTGTGATGTAGATGCCTTCATGCTGTTGTAGAATTTGTAGACCAAGAAAAAAATTGATCTCTCCAAACATTGACATTTCATAAGAAAATGACTTTCATAGCATATCATTACCTCCAAATATGATATCATCAACAAATATCTCAACAATCAAATTTTTATCATCAATATCTCCTTTCAAATATAGATTACTGTTATCACTTGTTCTAAAGAATCCAATACTAATGAGATAAGAGTGAAGTCTTTCATACCATGCTCTCAAAAATCCATACAAGGCTTTTTGTAGTTTACAAACAATGTTTCTCTTGTTAGGATCAACAAACCCTTCAGGTTGTTCAATGTACACCTCCTCTTCTAGTATTCCATTAAAAAATGTAGATTTAACATCCATTTGGTATACTTTGAATCCTTTAAAAGAAGCATAAGCAAGTAGAATTCTTACTCTTTCTAGTCTAGAAATGGGTGCAAAGGTTTCTCCATAATCAATACCTTCTTCTTATGCATACCCTTTGCATACCAGTCTTGCTTTATTCCTTGTGACTTCTCCATTCTCATTCAATTTATTTTTGAAAATCCATTTGGTGCCAATGATATTTTTGTCACTCGGTCTAGGTACTAATGTCCATGTTTTATTCTTCTCAATTTATTCATTCATTTCACTAACCCATTCTTGATTCTTATGTGCAGTATTAATAGATTTAGGCTCAAAATCACAAATCTAACATCTAGTGTTGAGAGACTTACTTCTTGTTCTCATTCGTGCTCTTTTGTCTCTAATGATATGGTCCCATGGATGGTGTCTTATGACATATTTATCAAGTAAATGTTCAAATCTCTTTTCTTCATTTTGATCTTCATCGTGATCTTCATTATCACTCGGTTATGCATTGTGAGCATTTTCCCGATTCTCAGTGTGTGCAACCTATTGCTCAGTTGCATTGTTCTGTCACTCAGGAAAGGTATCAGGTTCTTTAATGTAGACAAATCTATTGTAATCTCCAGGTTCCTTTCTACTTTCCTCATCATTTTTCTCAGCAAATTCATCCACTTAAACATTTTCACTCTCAATGATTTTGTTAGAAGATTTGTTCAGACATTTATAAGCTTTTCTTTTAGTCTAGATTATCCTAGAAATATTCCTTCATCACTTTTAGAGTCAATTTTTCCATTTCTACCATCTTTGAATATATAACATTGACTTCCAAAAATTCTAAAGTAACTCAAATTTGGTGTGTATCCATACCATAGCTCATAAGGTGTCTTATTTGTGTCTTTCTTCATTTGAACTCGGTTTAGTGTATAGACAACAATACTTATAGATTCTCTCCCGAATGTTTGTGTGATGCCTTTTTCAATCATCAATGTTCTGGAACAATCAACAATTGATCTATTCCTCCTTTCAACTATCCCATTTTGTTGTGGTGTTCTTGGTGCAGAAACCTATTTTGTAATCCCATGCTCATTACAAAAGTTAGTGATTCATCATAAATAAATTCTCCTCCTCTATCTGATCTTAAAAATTTCAGTTCTTTTCCACTTTATTTTTTAACTTTATCTTTATACCATTTGAACATCTTAAATGCTTCAGATTTCTCTTTTAAGAACATGACAGTCATCATCCTACAATAGTCATCAACAAATATAATAAATTATCGATCACCATAATATCTCTTTATTCTCATTGGTCCACATAACTCAGTATGGACTAACTCTAGAATAGCATTAGATGTGTAGGTTTTTCTCTTGAAACTAGACTTTGTCATTTTTCCTATTTGACAATTCTTACACATAACATGGCCAGGCTTTGAAATACTCGATAAGCCTCTTACTTTTCTTTTCTTACTTATCTTAACCATGTTGTCAAAATTCACATGACATAACCTTTTATGCCACAACCAAACATCTTCATTTCTAGCCAATAAAAAAGTGGTCTCAATATCATCAAGATAGAATAGATTACCTTTTGTTTGTTCACCGGTATCGATCAAATTTCATTTTTCATTATAGATCATTGCCTTTTTGTTCTCAAATGCAACTTAGTGTCCTGTGTTGTTCAGCAGTGAAATACTCAATAAATTATAGTTAAGTCCTTTCACCCAATATGCATTTTCACATCTGATCAGATTATCAACATTATGGTACCTTTTCCTTCAACTGGGCAAGGTGAGTCATTACCCATCCAACTAATCCACCATTATAATATTCAAAAGTTTCAAACTTTTCTTTATTTCTAGTCATGTGATGAGTACAACCACTATCAATAATCCAGACATCATTTTTTCTAACTTTAGACATGAGTTTTGTTTCAACATACCTTTCTTCTTCATCTGAATCATCCTTCATAGCAACAAATACTACCTCAACATCTTCATCAGAATCAGTGTTAGAATTTTCAGCTTTGTTATCAACCAGGTAACAAGCCTTCTTGCCTTTGTTCTTGTAATCTTGGTTATCTCTTCTATCAGAGTGTCTGTTGCTTCTGTAGTCTCGGTCATGACTTCTGTCATACTTCTTTTCATAAGATCTATCATTGTTTGTTTTATCCTTTCTCTTGTTAGGGCATCTAGCAACAAAATGTCTAATTTATTTGCAGTTAAAACAAACCAATGGTAATTTACCTTTATATCTTCCTTTACCTCTATGCAATCTCCTAGCCATTAGTGCTTCAAGTTTATCAAGTTCTTGTTCATCACTATCAGTATCACTATCAGTATCACTATCATTTCTCATAGTGTGTTTGTTACTAGATTTACTTACTTTTAGAGAAGACTTGAATGTAGACTCAATAGTAGGTAAGATACTATTGTCATAGTTGTTCATCTCAAATGAAATAAGTCTACCAATCAAACTATCAAGAGTAATATTGTTATTTGCTACTGCTCTCATTTCTTGAAATGCAGATACTCTAATAGAATAAACATGAAGTAAGGTTCTCATAATTTTACTTACAATTATTTCTTCCTTAAGTAATCCTCCCACTCCACAGATAGCATTAACAATTTCTTTGATTCTGCTATTGTACCGAGTGATGTTCTCTCCTTCTTTCATTCTCAGGTCATCAAACATTCCTCTTAGGCTTTCAACTTTAGCTCTCAACACATTGGTGTCTCCTCCATGTACTAGATCAAGTTTGTCCCACATTTTCTTTGCAAAGGTGCATGATTTCACATCTTCAAATTCAACATCAGTTAGTGAAGATGCAAGTTCTATCATCATAGAATTGTGTTCATGTTTCTCTCTTAATTGATCAACAGTCAGAGGTCCAGTAGGTGCAACATATTCAATATCCAAGTATTGTGTGACATCATTTCCAATACCTAATAAATGAAGTTTTATCCTACTTTTCCATGATGCAAAGTTGTCCTTTTTCAGGAACATCCCTTTTACTCATCTTGTGATCTTTAGCTTAAGTCCCTTTAAAATTTTCTTCCAAGCACCAAAGCTCTGATACCAATTGTTAGAATAACTAAGAGGGGGGGGGGGGGGGGGGGGGGGGGCAGTGAATAAGTGGCCTTAAAAGTAATTCCAAAAATCCAACCAAAACTTATCTCTCAAATATAATACCCTCTAGTTATATTTAGTCCATCAAGATGTATGCCATAAATAAACTTAACAAATATAACCTGCTTGGTAAGATATACTGTTTATCTTTTCTAGACTTTACCGAATAGTAGTAAATAAACTTAGTGTTAACCGACCAATCCAGCTTAAATAATGTGTAAAGAAAAATATCAATGCAATGAACCATATACACATTTGACATATATTTTAATGTGGAAACTTTACTAAGGGAAAAAACACCTAGGACCGGTAACCCAAAATATTTTCACTCTTCTGAAGTGCTCGGTGAAGAGCCAACCCTATTAAAGGTTACAATACATATAGTTAAGTGCGACCTTGTTAGAGGATTTAAAACTAACAGTTTGTCTTTTGACCTAGCATTCACTATGCTGTCAACAAGAAAACCTTTTGATACTCTTGAGTATCTCAATACAATAAGGAGTGTTAAATCCCACTCGGTTAAGAGATTTTCTGAATCAATGGTTAAACTGATACAATAAATGATCTGTTTAAAATACAAATTTAACTTGCAGATATTTAGATCTATTATTAGTCCAATAATACATCTTTGATCAATATTCTCTTTAGCTCTTTTTATCCCTTCCTTTGTTCTTCTCGGTGAATGCTCTATCCTCTGTTGCTTGGTGTCTGCAGAATTCCTTGGCTTTGTTCTTCAGCCTGTATGATCAGATCTGCATGAAAAATTCAATCTTCACTAGAATTATACTCAACATTCCTCTCTTGCTAATGAATTCCTTATCTCTTTATATAGACATGATTGGCCGCTCAATCTCCTTTTTTTTGTCGTAGATCACTTCTTGATCCATAAAACTTGCCATGCTTTGCTTTATCTCGTAAATCTCTACTTTAGTTTTATTCCGCAAATCTCTCCATGATAGCTGTGAATAAAAATCACTTTAAATCTCTTTCATTCTTTGGTTTAACTGATCGTTAAGAATAAAGAAATCAACCAGTCAATCTCTAAATATAGCTCCTGCTAGCTAAGTAGTTTTGTCATTCTTTAACTTCAGTTGTGATCGATCATCAACTCCAGTTATGTTCGGTAACAAATTTAGTTTACTGCAGTGCTCGGTATACACTATGAACTGCTCGGTAACACTTGCTTGGTAACACTTTCTCAGTTACTACTATGCTTGATTTACACTGTCTGCCGGTGTGCACTATCCGTCGGTGTTCAATGTCCGTCAGTGTTCACTGTTACTCAGTATATACAGACTTTTTATGTTTTACCATCAACATAAACTTTGTCTCTTTAGATGTTCAAGTTTATGACCAATATGTATATGATCAATCAAACCATATCAAGTTGACATCAATGACAATACAATACATTAACTGATTTAATGTCTTGCATTCACTTTTGCAGCTCAGTGATCATCAACTTATCATCTTCAAACATTCAATTAGTTATAGTTCATCAGTGTGTGTGGATCCATTTAAAATTTGAGAGAATGATTATATAATTCAACAATTAGTATTCTTAGCATTCCTATCAAATATGAATCATGATTAGATAAAATGTACAATGCTTTGCAGTCAAAATCTATTTACTGGATTTACACTTGATTTTATACAAGATAGTACTAATGCTAATATGTTTATATTTGATGAATTACAACATTAATATCTTAATTCAGAGCATGGGATACAAGTTTTTGGTATAATTATAGCCCAAATATTTTCCTATGAAGAAATAACATGTCTGACAATATGAACCCTAAACAATATAAGGAGACAATTGCTAGATTGTGGTCTAAGTTCAAAAGAAAAGGTTGTGGAAAATGTTATTATCTCTGCAAAAATTGCAAGGGCTTAAATCCTTGAAGAATTCTAGTCAAAACAAATGAGAAACATTATAGGCATCATGGTCACATTGAAGGGGGGCACGATTTTCGTCCATTGGTAAGTATTTCAATATATTGTTTTAACAATTTATATACATAAGAAATCAATTGATGATGAGATCATGGTCATGGTTAATTTAAGGTTATCATTTTGATATAGGTCAACCACCTTGGGTTACATGTTATGGACCACAACAATCCAGAGAATTTGAATTTCCAGGTGGAGGAACATGGAGGTGTGAATATACAAGGAGAATATAATGATTCCATGGAATAAGATGATCCTGTGACAGAGAACACAATTGAAGATGATGGTATTATTGCAGCTGATCACCTGCTAGAGAATACGATTGAAGATGATAGTACTAGAGTAGCTGATCATGATGATGAAGATGACCTTGATTTACCTACACTTGAGAAGACATATGAGCCCCTATACAAAGGTTCCAAAACAACTCTTCTCTCCACTGTATTATTGTTGGTGAACTTAAAACTTTTGAATGGTTTATCCAACATAGAAATCTCACGTATGTTAAGGTGTGTCATGTATGTCATCTTTTTTCACCTATTTTAGTCGTAATTTCCTTATTGTTAACAAAGGGTGAATCATGTACCATTAATTATATTTTTTTTCCATAGGTTGATAGGTGAGTGTTTGTTACCACCATCAAACATTATACCTCGCTCGTACCAAGAATTATCTACTATTATGAAAGATATTGGAATGGAGTATCAAACAACACATGCATATCCCATTTAAGGACATAGAGGAAACTTGGTGTGGCCTATTTTTGTTATCAACAATAACATTCCTCCTTAGATGTCCATAAAGAGGGAGCACATAATGTTTGAAATAATTTTTCCAGGTATTTTTTTTATTTAATAGTCATGTAAATTTATTTATAAATACCGCATCAAAATGACCATAATAATTATGTAATGTTTCTCTTCATTCAACTAGGTAAGTACCAAGTTAAAGATATAAATGTATATATTGAGCCCCTTATTGACGAGTTGTTGGATTTATGGAATGGGGTCACTATGTATGACATCTCTAGACCAATAGGACAAAGACAGTTTCAATTCCATGCAATGCTTGTATGGACAATACATGATTCCCCTAAGCTAACACATTTTTGTGGTATGTTATATTGTTAACACATATTTATTGTATGCTATAGTGCTAACACATTTTTGTTGTAAGTTTAAGTTTGCACATGATAATTGTAATTATCAAAATTAACATATTTAATTCAATTATACATGATCTTGTAGGTCTTTAGACAAAGGGAAAATTTTTATGTCTAGTTTGTAGTCCAATGATGAAATCTTGTCATTCAAAATTTTTAGGAAATTAGGTGTTCGATGAGTATAGGAACTTTCTCCACAAAAATCATAAGTATCAAATTACCAAAAAATATCTTTTCAATGGAAAAGAAGAGACTACATCAAAGCCACGAAGAATGACACCTCACCTATGGAAGTTGGAATATAATAGAATAAATTGTCGAGGTAATGTCATTCAATTTGATATTTTTTGTTTGAAATTTATATTTTGATATTGTGTTTTGTTTATTGATGATGTAATTGATGCTTGTGAAGGTCGTCAAGGCATCAATGACCAACTTTCCAAAATGACTAAAAAGTTATCCTAGACAATTTAGCAGGTTGTCCTATTACGAGCACCTCACAATCGTACATTTATTTGATTCTATGCATATTAGAAAGAATATAATGGAGACATTATGGAAATTATTGGACGAAAGGCATGATAAAGAAAAAATTGTCAAAATTTGTAGTGACATTGAAGATTTTAACCGTGCACTGAAAAGTGTCATTCGATCAAATAACAATGGAGACCATATTGATATAAGTTCCCTTCCTTGGTTATTATCGGAGCAACAAAGCAATGCTATAAAAGAAGTTATACAAAAAATTTGATTTTCTACAGGATTTGCTGTGAACATAAACAATTTCATATCAAAAAAAGGTGAATTTGGGCCAGGGATGAAAACACACGATCGACATACCTTTATTAAGGTAATTCATGTTATTCTTCATTCTCTATATATTTGTATACTACATGTAGTTTTTCATTGTTTTATTTTCTAAAATATTGAAAAGATTTATAATTATTGCAGTACGTTCTACCTCTATCTCTCCCACACCACTTCGACAATAGTGTCGAATAAGTTATATATGATCTTTTAAAATACATGAGGTTAGAAGCATTATTTGTTAGATTTGTTGTATAGATATTATATTTGTGACTTGTTTTACTTTTTCAGTAATTTATTATATATATTTTTATAAAGTCTCGTTTATATGTTTTTGCATCTTGGATCTCTTCTAGGTGGTTGTCATCAAAAGAAATCAATAAAGAAGATATAAAATATTCGAAGAAATTTTTTTTTCATCGTATGTGTAAAATGAAAAAGTGTTTACCTTCTACTTTTTTCAATGCACAAGAACACTATCTCATACATCAAGTTGAGGAGATTGAATTGTGTGGACCTGTACAAACAAGTCAATGTGGATGGTTGAGAGATACCTGAAATTTTTGAAGGGTTTGGTTTGACAAAGAGTACATCTTGAGGGTTCTATGGAAAAGGGATATATGGTATACTAGACCATGGTTTACATTAGTAAATATCTTCCTAAGTTTTCAACAAAGATCCACGTAGACCGCATTTGGGACCCCGACTCCATCAAAAAATTTGAAGGAGAGTACTTGATGGGAAAGGTAGATTGAGGAAAGTGATAGGTATGGATTGAACTATGTCAAAAAAATGGTCACTCATTAACATGGGAAGGTGTTGCTTCATTAGTTAAAGAATCTCATCGTAATGGAGATTCCAATCTTATGCCAATGGTAATTGATCTAGCAAATGGTTTAAGTGGTAGATAAGTACGTATAAATTTATTAATCATGACCCATATGTTTAATATCAACTCACAATGCAAATAATATTCACATGTTTAAAAAATTTCAAGTCAAGCACCACAAAGCTATGTACTACCATGGCCACAAAATTTGCATAAAAAAGTTGGACGACACAAAGAAAACTTGTGATTCTGGGATAACTACAGTCTTCAAGGTCACTAAAATTTCATCTATAAATGACATGCATCCTCAAGAATTTCAAAATTGATACTATGAAATTTTAGACGATATACTTGAGTGTGACTTTGAATCCTTCAAATTAGTTCTATTCGTCATCAAATGGTACAGGCTACGACTCAATCAAAATGATCCTAATAGAACTGTTATTCAACATGATAATGAATTTACAATGATTAATACAAGGTCGTTTGAGCCAATTGGAGATGAGCCCTATATTATTTCAAGCCAATGTGAGCAAGTGTTTTACTTAGAGGTTCCACATAAACCATGTTGGTCATTTTTTGTTAGACATGGTCCAAGAGGAAGGCCAATAAAGTATAATGTGATGGAAGAAGAAGAAACTGAAGATGAAGAAGAAGAAACATAAAATGAAGAAGAAGAAGAAGAAGAAGAAGAAGAAGATGATGATGATTGTGGTGGTGGTGGTGATGATGATGATTGTGGTGGTGATGATGATGATGATGATGATGATGATGATGATAATGATGATGATGGTGGTGGTGGTTGTGGTGGTGATGATAATGATGATGATGATGATGGCGATGATGGTGGTGGTGGTTGTGGTGATGATGATGATGATGGTGGTGGTGGTGGTGGAGGTGATGATGATGATGATCATGTTGATGACAATAATGACGATAATGATCATGATGATGATGGTAATATTGATTTATTCATACAAATTGATTTGACTTATATGTTTTCATAATTAATTTATTATGTATTAAACTCTAATGCCATGGTACAATTAATTTATTATGTTCAATTCTTATGATTACAACATATGTGATTTATGATACACATGTTTCAATTATCACTCATATATTTATTGTTTAACAAGTTACCAATGTATTGCTTATGATGCTCAATTGTTTGTGTTGATTTCATGTATATATTTTGTGTGATTGTCACCCTTTGTGGAATCAAGCAATTGCCTACAGACATCGTCACCCCTTTTGTTGACAATCTTGCATAGCACACATAAAGTAAATGTAAGGAATTAAAAAATATACAAATATTATGATGAATGCATATTGTTCATGTTGTCTTCTATGTAATTTTTAGCATATGTATCATGTAATTTTTAGCTAACTTAATATAAATGATTCACATATGCAGGAAATTTAACCCCTTTTAAGAGGATCCTGCATAGTGACATGGATTGCAAGGTATAAGTCAATACACCCTATAGAAATAGTTTATTATTTTCTTTCTTTATCTTTACGCCCATCTTCATTGAGTGGTTTAATAATAAGGTATTAACTTGCTCATTATTTAATAGTACTACCCTCAACATCAATGGTCCAAAGATTACATGATCAACATTACCCTCATTTAGAAAAATATCTCACTCCTTACCAACTATATCTCTCATTTGATGGACTGCAGGAACCACCTAATAGGTACTTGTCAGATCTGTCTTCCTCAAGTGAGGGAAATGTGGGAATAGAAGATGAAAGTGAGACATATAGTAGGCCTAAAATAGGGAGATCAACCAAAGGTCAAAATATTAGAAGAAAATTCAATAAACACATGCAATTTTTCCTTGCTGATGAGTATGTTCTTATGATGATGAGCCCAAAGATGACATTAACGTGCCCTTGAGGTACACACATATTCACAAAGAATGGGTACCCAAGGAACTACCTCCAATTAACATTGATTTTTGTGTTAACAAGAGTATATATCGTATAGCTCCATCATCATTACGTGGTTTGGGCGTATTTTCCATGGATGGAATAAAGGTATGTTACAACAAAGTTGTTGAATTTATGGAGTTTTTCAGACCTTGTTACAATTACAATAATTGGATGCGGGTTGTTCGATAAAAAAAAAACTATGCGTAGGTCTGCACTGTCAGAAAATTTTATACAATGGAAAAAAGGAGCAAAGTAAAAGATTTTCTATGTACATTGATGGAAGGCCAAAAGAAATATGGAATATTGCGAGTTTTATAAATAGTATGCAACCTGGGACAACTAATAAGAGACCCAATTGCATATTCGAGGTGTGTAAGGGAAATTGTGTTTTTGTATGTTCAATAAAATCAATAAGTGCAGGGGAAGAGCTGCTAATAGATTACCATTTGAACTGCATAGATACAAAAAAAATTATTATCATGAGGTTGGTAAGTTATACTATATACCATTTAAACTAACCTCTAATTAATGACTCCAATATACCATTTTATTAATAAGTTTTTTTTCTAAGTCTAATGCTTTCATTTCACTAAAGTTTTTATATTTAATATTTATTATAGGACGACATGGATCCACCACATGACAGAGGCAGGGATGTTCCTCCCACCCCTTCTTCGGCGAAGGTAAAAATTAGAGTAATTGTACAAATTATATAGAAGTAAAATATAATATTATTATGTTCTTTTATTTAGGGTTTTGGAGTTATTCTGATAGTTTTACTAATATTCCTATCACAAATTGATGTTCAGGGAAAGGGAAAAGCACCTATAACAATTGAGGCAATAGTTGCAGATTTGGAGGCGATAGTACTATGCGATGATGACATCGCATATACCTCTGACCCTATAAAGATGGTGAGAAAGACCCTAAAAAAATTTAATACATAACTTCTTGGCCTCCTGCTCCATCCAGATCCAAATGAGGAGATGCGGTCAAAGAGAGATGAATTGATACAGAGAGCATGTTGTTTGGAAGTAAGTAGTAATTAATCTTTAGTTATAACAAAAGTTTAATAACAGTTTATATTTTATACTATTTTATGTCATGAACTAAAATATGTATGTGTTCTTCTTACATGAATTTTTGAGTACTCAACCACCTTGTCATGGGCATTGTGAGGATGGTACTAGTGTAGGTCCCTTAGGTAAAATAATCCTTATGTTAACAAGTTACAAGAAATCATTACGTCAGTCATTAGGCTTGATGATCATTAGGCTTGCTAAATCACCTTACAGTAACTATGTTAACATAACTTTTTCCTTACTTTGGACAAGTTCAATAACCCTTACAAATAGGGTCACAATTATCTGTCATAAACATAAGTAACCGTCAACATTATTAGGACAGTCCTAACACAAGTTCAACATCAAAACAAATGACTGCACTGTCACAATGCAGAGAATTCATTGACACAGTCTACTAGGGCATCACTTTGCTCATGTTACACAAAGCCATTTCAACCCAAACTGGATTCACTTGAAAGAATGGTGTGATGATTGATTTCAACACAACCATTACAAAGCAACCTACACCATGAAAAAATCTTAGGTCATGGTTAAAAACAATGGATTATCAAGTTTTCACAGTGCCAACACTTGCCTATCACTCTAGGTATCAAACCCTCCTTTCTAGGGTCTCTAGGATAGGGATTTCTCACTTAGGCTCTTAAAAACCTCTCCAGATCCTCCCAAGGAATCTAAAACCTACAAATGGACCCTAATAGCCAAGATCCAACATAAAATACCCCCATCCTTTGGAGTATTTGTCCACAAAAATGACTGGTGTTAAATAGTGCACCCTTAATCAGCAACCTTGCTCCATATTGTGATCTCTCCTCCACAATACATGCACATCCCTACATTCAGACTCTATACAAGGATATTTTAATGTGCCTTGTGCGATCCCATAGGGTTTGCACTAAATTCTTATAATTCTAATTTTCAGACACTTCTTTCTATCTATAATTAGTACACAGTTCTTTTATTCTTCGACAAATGAGGGTATTGAATGTGATCCAGAAATGTATATATTGTCAGTCCTTATTCAATGAATTAGACAAAGGAAATAATAATCAATGGAATTGTCTATTATCTCGACATTATAAAATATTTATATTGCCAAAAAATTCTTCTGATATAATTCTCTGTTCTGAAATCAATATGTCAACTCTTCTTTGAGGAAACTCAATAATGTACAATGTTTAATAATTCAACCAAATGTATTGATAATGGTAGTCAGAATGGAAATATAAAATGATTTAGAACTTCCTGCTATGGTATTATACTTAATAAGTGAGATGATTGTGTCACATATAATGAGGATGCTTCAAATATTGTATGCAAGGTTTAATTATGCAAACTATATATGCTACATCACCAAATCGATTATATTCTTGGAAGGACATAATTGTAATTATGATGGTAAAGGAATTCTGATATGATAATGATATAGGAGTTTAGATGTAATGCTAAATTTATCTTTTATGCATCCAATGGTTTGCAAATATAATGTGAAGGATTTGTTGAAGCTGAAATGATATACAAAAATCAAAGAGATGCCAATCGTCCACGTACGACATTTCCAACTAGAAAAATGCTTTACAAACATATATAAGGAAGTGGATTAAATACATGGGTGTAGTCTAAGGGCTAAGAAGAAAAATTTCAGATTAAATAGAGAGACATTAATAATTGTTACACTCTAGATCCGATTAATGGAACATAGTGCTAAAGATGAGCTGCTGCAGCTGCAACTCCACTTCCCAATTTTACTGTGTACCCAACATCCTTCAATATTATTTCTATGTCACTAAGGCATCTGAGCAGTTGTAACTGTATTCAAAGTAAATATAAAATCATGTGGTTTTCACACTTACATGGATGAACCTATGTGCTACCATTCTAAACAACCCTTTAACTTCCACTCCCTACAAATTCTCTATTTTTAGATACCCTTGGCAATCATTCAAACTAATCAACATAACCTAGCACCCAGAAATATAAATTACATTACACCCCAAAACTTCATAATTTAACCTATCATTATAAGAAAATTGCATTCTATTACGGAGGAAAAGGAAATTTTTTACCTCGTTTAGGTTTCCAAGGTGTCCTATTCTAAATACCTTACCAACAACTTTGTTGAGGCTCAGTCCCAAACTCAAATTGTATCTATTCCATGCCCTTTCACAATATCTACACTATTAATGTAAGGTGGAACAAGAACTACTGTAATAGTGTCACTGTACCATTCCTCTTTGTGCAAGAAATTCGTCAACCCCCATGCTTCTACAACAAGCCTGCCAGCCACGCTACTTTTTAACAACCCTAAACTAGTCTACAGTTATTTCATGGATGTCACATCAATTTGAGAATTCACTTATCTAACAAGATTAACTGAGGTTTTGAATCAAATCATATTACATGAGAGTGGATAAAAATTTTAAAATTTGATGTTGAAATGTAAAGTTCAATCTGGTAAAGCTGTGTTGAATTTTTTTACATTGAGATTAGAATAAAAGAGAAGATCTTTAATGTGATTTGAAACATTACTACAAACAAATTATACCCAAAATTGTTCCTATCGATCTAATGGACTATGAAAATATTGTGTACACTAAATATGATGTTGCAGAATGCAAAGAGAAAAGGGTGAAAAAAAAAACATGGGCCAAAAATTCCCCATCTTATAGAATTTCAAATAGTCTTCCCAGTCAAAAAACACTCCCAGTGACTTTGCACTCTTGGCTTCTTCCATGGCCTTTGGGCTTGCACAAATTATACCCATTCCAGTTGGCATGAAGAATTTTGGCACTCAATGTTTTCTTACTTTTTTGGGTTGTCTTTTGTTCTATTTGACTGGTTTGTTTTGCCAGTCTGGGGATGGTGGGTGGTATCATTATATAGTCATAGGGTTCCATCATGTATATTTTGGATGGGTTTCATAGATAGAATAGGGTAAATTTTTTTGGATACTTAATTGTCTTTAATCGATAATCTTGGTTACGTGTATCTCATAGGCTTATTGCTAATTGCAGGCTTCATATGACTTATAACTTATATTTCTCTATGATATTACTCTTATAATAACATCGTATCTATAATGAAGGGATTGAAATATATGAGAGTCGAACTCCATTTCAATCTTTCCCATAATCCTCGATGACTATAGTTGGAAAGATATCCCTTGATAACATATGCTCTCACATCTCATATTCTCCTTACATTCAATCAAGACTTTCTAATTACTATCGCTTCCTCATTTATCGATGGTTGTTCAATTAACTTAGTTCTTTCTTCTAATTACATATATATTACATGTTTTGACTCCTCCCACCAATCACATAAACCATAGGGGGTGGGAGAGTCCATCCAAGCATGGAGACTTCAAAATACAAATTGCTGATTGCAAAGACACAGTCTAGGAAAAATCAACACCAAAGTTGAATATTTTCCTTCAAATTTAAATGAAATGTTATAATACTGACATGGAAATAATAGAAAATCAAAATAGAACTATTTTAATTCATTTCCTATATCCAATCACATTGTTTCAAACATTTAAATGCACAAAATTAGAGATTGTAATCTGCGTCTAAAATTAAGGATTTGCAAGAATATTGTTGTTTATTGATTCAAAGCCATTAAAAAATGGTCTGCACATCCAAAATCTACATCCTATCAAAACTCATGTGGATCTTCAATTAAAAGACCCTCAAAATCGACAACCACTCCTATAACCAACTTCTAACTGCCTACAACAATAAAATACTAACTATTTACAAATTACAAGTTTAAAAAGTTGTCAAGTTGACAACTACCTTTATCAACTCAACCCTAACATGATAGATATTTTCCTCTACCTAAACAATTTCTTCAGATTCAATCCCTTCACGACTTGATTCACTACTACAACCATCAACAACCTTGTGTATGGCAACTTTTTCATTTTGCAAAACAAGGTCGTCCAATTGCTATAAAAAATCATGCATGTATTTTATAACAACGTATTGTTCAGGTCATGATGTGCAGACACCTCCTCCTATGAGGATGATCAACTCGATGTCATTTCCGACTGCAATGTCGGCAACAGGGAGCATGCAAACATCCACGTTTGCACCGTCTATAGTTGGTAAATCCTTGTTTTTCTATGTTCGATTATGTGTTAATTATGATTTTATTTGTACTTTAATTATGTGGAATAATTCTATGCAGTAGAAGATACACCTCCTCAGGATACAAAGACCAGTACTGGTGAAAATTCACCATCGTTTCCTGGATCTACCCGTGTTTCTAGTATGGGAAAATTGTAGACGTCATTGTTGTTGATTGATGAAGATATGATTCCTTTAAAATTACCTAAGATTCTAGGTACTTTAAAATTATTATTATTTATATTCTAATTTTAATTTACTTTTTCATAATTTACGTATCGACTCAACGTAGATTCAATGGTCAAACACACCTACTAGTCCTATTCTACTGTCAATATGCAACTTTATGACTGTCCCTATCCTATTCAAGGCTATCCTATTTTATTATTTGATGCTCATTTCTTTGTTTGGACTCCTGTACAACATCTTTCAATGTCCTTCATGATATACACTATAATTTCTATGCCAAAGGAACACTGTTATTACTCCTTGTACATGATTGTCCTCACTTTGATGTCTATTATCTCTGCATGAATGCTGCCCTGTTACATATATGCTGTTGTGATAATGAGATAGATATTTCCATTTTACATTTTGCTTCTATTGTTTTCCATTTCACCTCAATTCCTTGACACCATTAAATTTCTCTAGCATCTTCATCTTATGCAACTATTACTGTTGTCTCCAAGTAAAATGAATTGTGATCCTTTAAAAGGAAGAACCACACCCATGCTTTGATTTCACTATTCTAACATCCAAGTTGGGTTGTAGTAGAGAGTAGGAAGTCCACCTCATTCCTTTGCTACTGTCAGCATGCCTTTTGGTTCTTTACATTTTCTCCTACACTCCAGATGAAGGTGGGTTGTTTTTGTGAATTATATTTTTCACATTCGCCATTAACACCTTTTGAATATTGTTGTGTGTAGCATACTAGTAATCACAATGTTATTTGTCTTTCATTTATACTGTACACTTCAAAGACTAACCTTCTGGTTTAGCCAATCTCTCAAATAAACACACGTAAGGAGTACGCTGGCATAAGTTATGGATCCTAGATTTACATCGACCAATTGCATTTAATTGTAAGTTTCTAGAGCCTTTTCAACAATTCCAATTTGTGCATATCCTAAAAAGCAATTAGTATTTATATTTGAAATGTTAATTGTAGTTCTTTTCATGTACTTTGGAAATGAGAGTTAGTTGTTTTCAATTACCCTATTCGTTGATATATATTTTATATTATTCTTAATAATGTTAGAAGTGTTTGGTTGTTACACATACAACATTGAACATTTCTATGCCTTGAACTTCTTGCTGCCACATTCTTTTAATTTTCCTTTCAAGTCTTTTTCATTCACTTATTCACTATCTCTAGACTACATTTCACTTTTACACACTCTTGCGCTTCACAATTTATCTTCTAAATCAAGGTTTTTATTGTATTGGGAAAACTTATGTTTGATTCCTTCATCCTCACAAATTTGTATCTCCATTATCTTTTTTTCTTAGCCTTCACTCCATTAGGTTACTTTCTTCTTGGTTTTGAAGGGAAGTCTCTCATCAACTTGATTTGTATATCATTGAGAATATCACCTTGTTATTACCATATTATTTTCATTTGATATAGTCCACAACCATTTTCCTCAATTTTGTGTGTATAGGTTCATTAGAGGGAGAACAAGTAGGGAAAATAGTTGGCTTCATCAAGATCTCTTTGGTTGTGATTTTTCCCACTCTTATTGTTGTGTATTGTATTTACTTTTTCTACCATAGTATCTTTCTATATTTTCTATTTTACCATATTTTAGTTAGTATTAAAGAGTTGTGCATAGATTATGTGCCATGTCTATATAGGACAAACACACACTGCACTAACATCATGCACCCACATTGTTGTCCTCAACATGTGCTGGTTTTTGAGGCAATGAGCTCGTAGACTTCAAAATCTGATCTCTATAGCTTAATTTTTTTTTGAAATAGTCAAAATATCATTACCTACTATTAGTTCTTGTTTATTTCATTAAGAGTACTATTATGTTTAAGACTGATAACCAACTACAAGTATATATTAATATTAACTTTCTTTGGGAAAAACCCATTCAAAGTGTTCGTGAAAAAAAGATCAAGAGGTTAAAGTCTTTCATATTTAAAGTATAGGGTTGACTTGAAATTAAGCTTGGAAGTAGGGGATATTGTTGGTCATAGGGTTATGGTCGGGTTTCAAGTGGGATATTGTTGAATGTGAAACCCAAAAATCACGAGGTTAGGTAAATTTATAAAAAAAATAGCATTCCAATCCATATGGTCTAATAATTTTTTAAGTTGTCATAAATGGCCCAAAGGTAAAAATTGATCATATAGACCATCAAAATAAAATCTTGAGTAGAATGTCATGCGATATGTTTATGTTATTAACTATACAGTTACAAGCTTGAGCTTTTCTCAAAATTTATACTTGAATGCTACTAAATAATAGTTTTACATTTATCTCATGGGATACAACTACAATATATTAATGGAGAAGTTTGGCACTATCATGAAATGAGTGTGAAAACTTAATAGACATGCACACTACCATTTTATTTATTAATTTAATTTATTTATTTATTTATAACTTCTATAAAATAATCACTTGTTATTAGCTCAATCCAGGCATTGATTTTGATAGATACATATTGATTCTTGAAAATGAGATGTTTTGATATGAAACTTATTGGTACCTTAGACTCTCTTTAGTTTGCATGATTTTCATTATAATTTCATGTGTAGTAGCCACATATGAACAAGATAGTTTGTACGAGTTCAAACTAGCTGTTCTAAATATAGACTTTGCATATTCTTGAATGGAGATGGGTGATAAGCTTCCAAAAAATATAGAACGAGCCAGGATCTCAAGAGGCAAGTTGTATTACATTATTATCTCTGATCATTTTGATCAGCTACTTCTTAATCACATGATCAAGAATTTTTTATAATTTTAGTTGAATGAATATAAATATTTATCCTATTTTTGGGAAATTTGTGTGTATTTTTCTAATTTCTTTATTTGGCATTAGAGCATAGTTGATCAATTTTTTTGGTCAAATCATAGAAGGAAGTCCAATATCATAAGTTTTCTAGAATTTTGAAGCTTCTATTTGAAAAAAAATTGTTATTTTTTTTTGTAGGTCATACCAACTAAGAATATTGAAAAGGATAATAATGATTTTCCTATTCATCACTATTATTTGAACAAAATAGAAAGAAATAATTTTCCAACTAAATGGAAATAATTACACAATAGATCATGGTGGGAGAGAATCCTACTATGCTGGTACATATGCGTTTATCCTATACATGTATTCCTAAATTTAATTAGGAATCAATAGTCTTCTAGATGCATAAAATTGCACATTAGCTAATCAGGTTAGGTATATCATGTTTTGTGCCATAGTGGTTATACCTAGTCTTCTTCTAAATAGTAACACCTATCCTTATTACATGTATTATTTCCTCCTTATTTCTTCTTTATAAGCACCTAGACTACACAATGCACCATATCTCATTATCATCAATGCATTGTGTATATTGACTGGTGAAATAACATGTGTTTGCTTCTCATTATTTTTGGTGAAGGTCTATATTATGGCTTGTAGAACATGCTACTAGGTGCATCAACATGGTGTTAGAGTTACTATGCCTGCAAACCCTTCATGCTCAGTGAGTTTTCACCAATTTTGAAGTTCACTGTCTTTCCTGTGAGAGCATTCTAGTTTATTGATTAGTTTTCCATTATCATTTGACAAAACCAATTTTTGTTCTATAATTTTATTTTCACTGATCCATATTGGATATTTACTATTTTCATAGAGGCAATAATTTATTTTCCATAGAATAGAATATTTCCCTTGTTCATCCATTCAAATTAGCGATCCTTGTTTTCTATTGGCACAATCTTCCAATTTTTCAAAGGGGCCTTTATGATCTATGTATCAACCCTTGATCAATGGTGGTTAGAAATTTGGATAAATTAATATCTACATAGGGGTTCACATTAATCTTATTGGATTTGGTTATTGATAGGCTTTCCCATCTTTATTGACCAATTTTTGTAGATATTTTGCACTTCTAATTGTAATCAAAGGTTTGCATATCCATAAGTAGATCATTTTTTCCTTTTGTTGCATGGATAGAGAAATGTTTTAAATCTTTTCCAATATTGCATGCAAGTATCTAAGTGGGAACATGAATAGAGGAATGCATACTTATATGGGATTTTAACCCCATGTGTGATGTAGACTATTTTTGGCTTATTGATTTTCCATTGAGGGATTTTTTGTTATAATTTCTGGAGTAAGCAATGCCATTCCAATTTTGAGATTAACTTGCATAGCTTGTCTCAACATTAGATGTTTGACAGTTTATAATGGCTCTAAGAACAAAATGCTCCAAGCCTAAAACCCTCGAATGAGAACATCTAAATATGTCAGTAAATGGTTTTACACATTTATATTAATTTTTCTTTTTCTTCAACAAAAGCACTTCAATAGGGATTCTTAATATTTCTTTTTTGTGTTGCAGAGAACAATTACCAATCTACTAGAGTTTTCAATGCCTTTTCTTGGTCTTGGTAAGAGATTTGAACTTCATTTTTCATTTCATGATTTGAAGTTTGCTATTTTTTCCTCTTGGTTGTGGCTTATATTGGACTGAGTTTTCTCCATTCTTTGCATTGATTTGGAAGCTCATTTGCTGGTTTTTCCTCTATAGCACCTTTGAATCTCAAATGGAGCTAGGGAATCATTATTTGAATATGATTCTGTAGCATGATGAAGCCGTGGGCTAAGAATAACATTTTTGCTGTTACTTTATTGTATTTGATGATGCTTTATCCATGAATGTCATCTTTGAGGATGTGCTTGTGTTTTGGTTCCTATTTGATTTGCCATCATAAGTGTTTTTTTTGCAAATTGATGCTCCCCAAAGGTGGCCTTAGAGAGATGCCCCTTGGGGAGCCCAATTTGCAATGCAAGGGCATTTAGTGCAAATTTAATGTAATGTCATAACTTCTTCTATACCTGCACATGGAACAAACATGTTAGTGAAAATATGGTACTCATCTTCCTTCTATAGCACTATTGTGAGTGTGCTCGTTCCTGGAGCATGTTCCCCTTCTTCTAGTATATGGTTGACTATATGCATGCATAAATGTAAGTGTAGAGAGATAGTTGGTTATCATGCATTGATTAGATCCATTGGATCTAACCCATCTCTTCCCCTCTTGCAGGTTCTTGATCAAATAAGAGCACACTGGAGTCATACCTGGATCAACACTTCTTCTTCTCTTCAGGAAATGTCTGGTACCCTGTTACTTATGTTCATTTTATTTATGCATGTTGATAGTTATGCATAGATCTTTAGGATTTGTCTATGCTCATGGCCTGTGTGAGCTCAGATGAATGCTCTACTCTCCTTCTAGCACATATTTGGTATTTATGCTCAAAATCTGAATATGATCCAATATAAATATCATTTCATTCATTGGATAACTTAGTTTCATTCTTTTCCTTTCATTGAGTTTATAATAATTTACAGGTACTCTAAGAATCATCATCTTGATCGACCAAAAGGTAAAAACAAAGGCCAATGATTGCATCGATTTTTGATGGAATCCTCTCTATTCTATTCTTTCTTAACATTGATACTTATCTATCATAGAAGGTTCTATTATTCTTGACCTAACAGTTTGAAACTTTAAATTGATAAAAGGGCTACTTACTTAGAGATTATTGCAACTTTTTTTGATTGATTGAAGGTATTTTAGCACCAACAAGTTGATAGAGAGAATTGATGTGTCTAGATTTGGTGTGGTCTTGTTAGAGATAATATGTGGAAGAAGACCAATTGGATATACAGATTATGAAGAAGTCAAACCTTGTGAGATGGGTAAGATTTAATCTTGACAACCACCTTGAATAATTTAGCATTTTATATTTATAAATACTGACAAACAATATGTTCATATAGGTAATGCTCCATACAAATGCATCCCAAAATCCTCCTCGCCACATGATAGACATCATAGATAAGAGGTTGGTTTTGGGTGAAAATGAGATTTATGTTTCAATTACGTTTTTAATCTAGCACTTAAATGTGTGGAGAGAGAAGGAATATTATGTTGTTAATCTAGCACTAAATTATGTTGTTAATCTAGCACTAGTTCTGAGCTATTTCATTGTTGGAATATTTCTCTTCTATACAAAAAATATAGTAGGACAATATCATAACTTTAATTCATCCATAGTTAGTATTTTTTACACCAAAGTCAAAAAAATTATGATGCAAAGGTAAGGGTGGAGGACAAAGTTTTCAACAAATGAATGATTCAAGTTCAAGGATTCAATACTTCAACTATGCTTCAAAACTTACCAAGTGCTTCAAAAGACTACAAATGAGAACAATCCCTTCCTTAAGGAAAATGTGAGTAGCTATGATCTAACTTGGTTAGATTATGAAGGATTAAAGTGGTTATGGTTTTCTCCCAAACACCCAAGAGTCCAATCTACCAAAACTCCCTAACATGCCTAATTACCCTCAAGTAGGTAAGCAACAAGCTTAGTAAATCCCTAACTCTAAACTTTCTGAAACACTCCACAAATAAACCATAGATTTAGATACCCTTTATCTCATAATCAAACACCCCACAAGAATTTACTCTATTGTTTTGGACCAAATACCATTGTCATGACACTGTACCTGTTAGGATTAGGTAATACTGAGAGGGGGGTGAATCAATATTACAACACTTATTAAAACTTTACAACCAATTAAACATTAACCATATACTTGCAGAAATGAAAAGAACATAAGAAAATAACACAGTACTCATAACACCATAATTTTGTTGTCGAGGAAACACTGGCCAAGGGAAAACCTTGGTGGGGATGGTACCCACAAGCATGCACTAAAGTCTAGTGTCCCTATTAGGAGACCTAACCATGTTAGGAGCTGAATATTACATAGTAAATTTCCTTGTTAAAGGAATAACAACCCTGTTAAAGGTATACAACACCCTGTTAGGGTCCAACTGAGCTTAGAGCTCTTACAATGTAATTCTGTTACAAAATGTTCTCAGTAATGAACAAAACAAGCATCTCTAATGCTTAGATAGTTCTTGTTCATAGCTCATAAATGATCTCTGTCATCCTCTTCTCTTCCATTTGCATGTCCTCAAAAAATTCCATCCATCCAATCATCTCACGTCATTAATATCTTCGCTCAACAAAAAGTTCTCTCTCTCTCTCTCTCTCTATATATATATATATATATATATATATTCTTTTAACCAAGTTGGCTCTCTTAACCAAATATCACATAGTCGGCTCTCAATACAAAATATATTTAATAAAAAAAATATCAAATGCATAGTTAGCACTCTAACATAATCAAAGTATAGGTTATCAACAACCATAATCCAACTCTGATTGCTAGGATTCCACATCATACTCTCTGAATCATTGCTTCTGTCCAACTGATTTGTATCATTGTTCTGCTGCTGTCTGTCTGTCTTCAAATCTCTCTAACTTGCTGTAAAAATTACAAAAACAAAATCAATCTTAGGTGGAGGTCACACATACCTCATAATATCTTCCTCTAAGATCTCTTTCCTTAACTCATCGATCTCGATCTTCGACACCCAAAATACCTCTGTAACTCTACTTCTGTACTTAGTTGATTTCAGGGTCACCAAAACTCAACTTTATAGGAATAGATCTGTAACCCAGATGTGTTGCCATAAATGAAAACCAAAAAGTGAATCACATCATGCAAAATTGATCACTTTCCAACAATCTCTCCCTTTGGCATTGATGGCAACACTTAACAAAAAAAATGACTAAGTGTTCCAACAAAACCAAACTGTCTCTCCTTACTCTCTATTTTGTTTTTCTCTTTTCTTCTCTTATACATTTTCTCCTTCTCCTTATTCATTTTACTCTTCTCTCTTCTCCCATTCATTTTTCTTCTCTTCTCCCCCTTTGACAACAATGACAAAGGTGCATTCAAAGTAATAAATTAGTGCTTGCTCACCAGTTTCAGAACATCTTGAAAGGAATCTTCCAAGATCCTCACTTCAGAGTTCCATGAATTAAGCAATAGTTGACTAACATAAATTAGTCCATTCAATGAAAATGATGCAGTCTCTGCTTCTTTCAACTCTTTAGGCATAGAGTTAGTCAATGAATCTGCAGTCTTCTCCAAGTCTGATAAGTGTGCTTTAATTATAGATAGCTTAGGAGTGATTAAACTCTTCAACAAATTGAATCTAGTCAGTACTTTCCCTTTCTCAATATCCAATACATCTAGTCTTTCCAAAATTCTTGTTACTTCCTTGTCCAATTCTTTTACAGATTGTGAAGAGGTTTCACAACTGTCCATCATACTATTCAAAGTTGCACTGTCCTTGGCAATAATGTCTTCAATGTTCTTGTCATGCCCAAAATCTCACACCAAAAAAAATGCAACAATTTTTTTTTAAGTAATAATAATGTCATAAGGAATACAGTTGAGAGGTTTATCAAAATTTTCTAAGTTAAATCAATACATGAAAAGTGGGAGTGTTGGGTTCTACGTTAATAACAAGAACCACTTTTAGGGTCAAGGGGGATCATGACCACACATCAACATCCCTCAACCCTTATGTTAATCACCTAGGTTTAAGCTATTCGATGACACTAGCTGAGTTTACATCATCAAATCCTTTCATCAATTAATGAAGTTTTGAAGATGTAATATTTATATGAGTCCCAAATAGTTTAACTGGTTTTAACATGTTCCCAATGTCGTCTATTATCTCCAAAATTAGCTACTAGGCAACCACCCTATGGAAGTAAAATTATCATTTAGTGTCCTTCATAAGGTCTTGTTAAAATGATTAAATCTCAAATAGATGCAATAATCCCGTAAACAATTTAGCTATAAACCCCTAGAGTTATAGATAACCTATAAACACTCTTAGATAAGAAGTCACAAATTAAACTCATAACAATCCTCACTTAAACAAGTACATCTATATGTACTTATTATCATTTGAATACATTTACGGGTGTTTTATTAATTACTTCAATAAATTTCATTTCTCAAGTTCCTAAACATATTCACTTAAAACCTCGCTAAATTAATCCTTAGATTGCTTAAAATTAGGGCTAGAATGTTAATGAAATATTCACCATTAAGTTAATTAAAGTTAATCTATAATATTATTTTTATAATGGCCATTATACTGGTCACATATATTGGCCACATAAAAATAACATTATTAGGCTTAGAAAATTACCCAGTGTTTAATTAGATCCTTAATTAATCTTCATTTCCCATTATACTTAAATCAAATTGTATTTAAGTCTACATGGCTAATAATAGATTTTACCTTGTAATTCAATAGTGTAAAGTCATTTTACTATTAAAGTAATAATTCATATATTAAGATAGAACAATGGTCCATTAAGCTCTCTCATTAAGGTTTCGATAAAATCATTTGCAAATCAAATAATATTAAGAACAATACAAATGATTTATTCTTGAAGAATTTAACCCCTTTAAAAGAGTAATGAATTTAATTCAATTAATTAAATTGTTCATCTTTCAATATCTAAAAAGGTGTTTCTAACTAATACCTTAACTTCATTAAAAATAATATCTATCACATTATTTATTATGTGTTTCATTGAAGCATTTACAATTTATTTATAAGAATAACCTTAATAGATTAGGTTACTTAAAATTTAATGTTCAAGTTTCTTTAATTATATCACTTTGCTTTATTCCACTTAGTTTTTTTTTTGTACCATTATTTTTTATTTATTTTAAAAGTCCATTATAATATTAAGAAGGATGATAATAATCGATTCTCTAAGGGTAACATTTTAAATAATAAAAAAATTAATTAATCTAAAAGACATCAATATATCAATTTTAAATTGCTAATGATAATAAACTTCTTAATTATTTCTTAAGTTCCATGAATATTCTCTACAATAATCATATATGTAGTTTAATTTATTAAATATATAAACGCTCATTAATCTAAACTTATTTATGTTATTGAATATGTTAAAGTATTAAAATATTACATTCTCCAATTAAATTTCTTAAAACAACTTATTAAAACAATTTAGAAATAAATATTACAAGTTCACAATAAGTTATCCAATTAGAAAAAGAATTAGAAAATGTTTCCCACTAAAAAGCACTTTATTAAAATAAAGATTAAAAATCATTTTAAGCTTCCCACTAAAAGACACTTTCTTTTAAAATAAAAATAAATGCAATTTTCCTCTCATATTTTGCAAGCCCTAACCCTAATTCGAAATTAGGGTCAGGGTCAAAATATGAAGTAGTAAAATTAAACATATTTTTATTTCTGTACTCTAAAATCTCTCCTCTAATCTTCTTCTAAACCCAGCCTCCATTTTTGTTGTTTCTTCTTGTAAATGTGCAAGTGTGGCAGCCATTAAATAGATTCATGAAGTTCTCAAGAATGCTCAAGCATATATATACATGTAAATGTATATATATGTAGCTGTGTATATACATTTACATATATGTGTATACTAGCATTTGAATCTACACAAAATGCATTCTTCATGCTGAAATAAATCTCTATTATAAATCTCTGTTTCATTACTTCTTCTTTTTTGTGCTAAATCAATTAATATATATATCCTTCTTTCTGTGTATTTTATATCCAAATGGTGTTGTGGTTGTGCATTTATACATTTTTCTTTATACAATAAAAATGGTTATGTTTTCTTTTATAACCATGGTTATTTTCATATGATTCTTTTGTAATGGGGGGTTTTGTGATTCAGCTGGGCATGCATTCCGTCTGGAGGCTGCCGTGTTTAAATAAGTCGCTGGGTTGCATATGCAAGGGAGGCAAATGGGTGTTTTGGGGGGGGG
>MU228212.1:2756605-2824845 GCA_018584345.1 Thuja plicata
ATTTACACACACACACACACACACACACACACACACACACACACATATATATATATATATATATATATACACACTTTCCAATATATATGCATACATTATATAAACAGAAAAATGTGTAAAAATCTGTGTCTGAATATATATAGATAGTTGTGCATCCACATAGATAACAGATTTAAATCAATGAGTATATATGCAAGTCTATGAGACAAATAGATCAGATTTGTGTATTCATAATTATAGAATATTACTCACATGCATAACTGATTATTTTAAACTAATTTCTAGATTCAATATATAAGTGTAAATAACAAACACTTGTAGAAATGTAAATCATATACATGCATATACAGAGTTTTATTGAACATTTTATTCTAAGTAAAGAAAAGCATAAGGAAATGTAAAAATTTATACACAAAAGAAAATTTCCATTATTCTGATTTTTCTATTGAAACTTACATTTCTTTGCACCTATACTTCAAACAATTTTCTCTCTTTTCTCATTTCATTGTTACTATGAATTTCATTTTCATAGGAAAGGAATTTAATGCTTAACTAAGAATTTCAACTATGCTTTCATTGTGCTTTCCATGATAACATTCTTGTGCATCCACAATGTTTTTTTTCATATTTATATTTTATTTTATACAAACTAAGCTTTCTACTAAGAAGAGAATACAAAGAACTTTCAGCCTTCAAAGCTTATTACAACTGACATAATACAATGATTTTCCACCTTTTTGCCTTCAACTTTAACTTCAATAACTTCAAGAGAAATCTGCAAAAAGAAAAAATAAACTAAGAGACCATGTGAAGCTCACCTCCCAGCCTAGGCCTCTAAGAGGCCACCCCGAGCTTGGGGAACAAAACAAAGGTGGGTTATATACTCACTAACAAAAATAACAATAACATAAAAATACAAACTCACACAATACTCCCAACCAAGGAAAACACAATGAGTCACACAATGACCCTAGAATGGGGTGAAGGGGACCAAGTACCCAATAGGAAGAAGGCCAAACCCAAAATTAAAACCCATGCCATCACAAGGCCTACAAGATCCTTTCTTTATCATATTTCACCTACTCCCATATACCCTTATGACCCCCATGGCTTCAAGCCAAAAACAATTCCCTTATGACCCCCAAGAAAATAACAAGGGATGGATTCATGGAGCCCATACTCCATGATTTTTCCCTCTCCTTCTTGAGGAGAGACTCTACACCCATGGGCTGTCAAACTTCTTCACCCCCAAGGCTACTCTTCCCTTCCAAGGGTGAGTGGTCCTTGAGACTCCCATAAACAACAACAAACAAAGAGACATTACAAGAAAACTCTTCACAAAACAACATTGAAGCAAAACACAAGACATTCATAACATCAATTCTCAAAACATACTAGCATGCTACATGCATTTCCATTACAACATAAAAGGAACAAGGAGTAACATGCATGAGGTACACCAACCTAAGTCCAAGCTTATGGCAAGAAATTTGTTGAAGAGCTCCCTTAAAACTTAAGTCCTTCTCTTTCCAATTTCACCAACTCTAGCTAAGTCTCTAAGTTAGAGAGTGGGTGTTCAAACTCTTCAACATAGAGAGTCACCACTAAAAAGCCACTAGAAACTCACGGGGAGAAGGAAAGCCCTGTAATTGGTCTCTCTTCCCTAAAATCTTACAGCTTTCTAAAAATGGCTCCAAAAAGGGGAAACTCAAAAAGGTGAGTAAGGTCTTTGCGTCAAAATGGAAGAGTGGTCTTTCCAAGATCAAGCTTCACAAGAGTTGATTTTCGTCTAACTTGGGAAACCAACTTTTGGAAGGGTCTCTTGGTCAACCAAAGGTTATCCTAGGGTTAAAATGACCCTTACCCATAGGTATAACAAGTGGGCTATCTAAAAATGACCCTAACACACCCCTATACACTTTTCTAACCCCCCAAAAGTCCACTAAAAGCATACTCACGAAATTACATTAAAGTGACCTCACCTCCAGCTCTCTAATCAAGGAAAAATACATGGGGATCTACTTGGTACTATCCTAGGTAGATGGACACCCAATCCCCTTGTGGACATGTCATGGTCTTAAGTACATTCACAAGTCTCAAGTGACACACACAAACATTTACACATCACTAGACACATGTCATATCCACTTGGACATAACCACAAAGAAAATAAATATGAAAATAACATTTAAGAACTAAATTCCAACAATCAACCATTTACGTTTACAAATTAAATCAGGATACAATGAGGTCTTTTCTCTCATTAGATGCAACCTTGACTTAAATTGAGTTCACATATACCTATGTTTGGTTCCCCAGATTTAATACCATGGTCTCATACCTGCACACTAAAACAAAATATCAGTAGCCCAAGGAGATAAAATATACTTCATAAAGAAAATAAACAATACTCAAAACCTTGAGGAAACATCTTCATATTAAATTTATTACCTAAGGTCATAAGCAATAATAATTTCATTTAAGCATATAACATAAATTAAGATCCACTTTGCATGATAATTCAATTAAATGTCAATTTTTTAATAATCCTCATATCATCAATAATCCATCACATAATCATAATGTTTTTCCAAATCAAATGTCTCAAAATAAAAGGTCTGAAATAGAAATATAATATAGTCCATCAGGTGCATCATAAAGTATCTAGTATCCAACATCCAAAATGATCAACCCATGACATAAAGCATAAAATCTATAAAGTCCATAGTGCATCAAAATGAAATGTATCATGTGCTAGGTCTAACATAAGCTTAAATAAGGAAAGCTACGATGGGGTTTGGGGTGAGGCCTCACATCCTTCCCCCCTAGGCTTGAAATTCCTCCTGGAGTTCATAAAAAATATGGGAATATTGTGCTCTCATCTGTGCTGCATCCTCCCATGAAGCTATAACCTCATCATAGCAATCCCACTGAACTCTAACCTGGTCCAGCTCTTGGCCTCGAAGGCCCATCGTCTGGTATGCCAAAATGCAGATAGGCCTCAGGGCTTGGTGCCCATCTGACTCCACCTAAAGCCTCAATCATTGTAGCCTGGTGTTCTGCCTGGCGGTTATCAACTGCTGCAAAAATTCTAAGGGACCTACCCATATCTCCAACAGTGGGATCTGATGCTGCAGTGCACTAACTACCTCCCTAAGGGTAGTCCCTACCTAAGTGCCCCATGGCACCACAAGTGTAACATGGTCCTCAATTCTGAAACTGGATACCTTGGGGTCTAGAGAACTGTGAGCCCCTGTCCTGGTAGAACCACTAAAACCACCCCTAGAGGATTGCTAAGTACTAACTGGGGGTGTTTCAGGTGCTTGTGACCTATGACTCTGCTGAGTCTATTGTTGACATGGAGGGGGTTTTTAAGACCCTGATGAATGTATGATATTATTGTTACCCTTCCAATGTGATTTTTGATACCCTGAACTCTGTGGTATGAAATTTTGGTTCTGAGACCGATCTCATGCATCCTGTCCCCTACCCTGACTCTCTTCAGCAATCAAGGCCTTTTCTATGGCCTCTCAAAGGTTCCCTGGTGCTTCCATGCACACTGAACTAGATATAGATGCATTCAACCTCTTTACAAAGTGGTTGACCTTGATTTTCTCATCTCTCATGTAATCTACATAGGGTAGAAGCTCTAGGAACTTACACTCATACTGTGTGACGGTGAGTCCCCTCTGTTGAAGGTCATGGAACTCATTTATATGTCATTGTCTATAGTGCTCAGATAGGTAACAGTATCTGAATCTCTCTAAGAAAGTGCTCCAAGTGAGGGTGTCGGTAGCCAGATTACTCTTTAACTCCTCTGTCCTCCACCAAATAGTTGCTGAACCTCTTAGAAAGTGGATAGAAAAGTGTGCCCTCATATTTCTCCCATAAGGGTGCAATCCAAAGCACCTCTCGAGACTCAAAAGAAAATCCTCAGCCTCACTCCCACCCGTGGATCCTAAAATAAGTGGTGGGTTAAGGTGTATCAATTCCGTGATGTGGTCCCCTGTGTCATGGGGTGCCCTCTCATAAGTTGGAACCACTGCCTCTGGAGGTGGCATGTATACTGACTCACCCTGGTGGTCAACCTATTCCTCCACAATCCTAGGTGGGGGAATCCTACTGCACTCACGCGCTACACCCCCGGGTCCTACTTGCTAATTACCCTGCGGTATCCTATCCAAAATGATTCCAACCAAATTTTGAAGAGCATTAAGTACATCTTGGCTGGGGTTGGGGGGTTTCTCGGGAGGATATCTCTACTCCTCTCCAGTACCCCCTACATCTTGTTCTATTTGAGTTTGTACTGTAGGGGCACATTTACGACCTCATCCATGGGTGTGAGCTTGCCACATTATCAGAGGCATCCTACACAATCATGAGAAGGGTATAAGTTGAAAGATGTTGTTGTAGCTTTAAAAAGAATGTTTTAAGTTGTGTTTGTCTTTCCTAAGTTTGAATTGTTTGATAAAATTGATACAATGTGTTTAAAATATATGAAACATAATGGGTTTAAGGTTCCAATGTTGAAACCTAGCTTTGATACCAAGTGTCATGCCCAAAATCTCACACCAAAAAAAAATTGTTGCATTTTTTTTGGTGTGAGATTTTGGGCATGACAGTTCTGAACATTCCTGATAGGATTCATGCAGTAACTAAATAGTTTCCTTTCATGTCCAATGCAACTCTTAGAATTTGCAGTAGTAGTTTTCAAAATTCTCAAGTCCCATGAGATAGACTTGAAAAATCCGGATAGCTTCTTCTAGATAAGTATTTCTTTTTTGCCTTCTCCTCTACAATCTTTATCAGTTTCTCATAATAACCATCAAATTCATCAAGTGTTATCTTGAGGTTTTCAATATCATCTATGTGCTGGAAAATAATAGGTACTGGAAGAAATTTGTTCACAGTATCAATTTCTCTGGTTATTACCTTAGCCTTTTTGTCACCTTTTTGTTCTGATCTCTCCTTGGCTTTAGTAAGTGCAGTAAAAGCCAATTTTACTAGCCCATCTTCATCCATGCAATCAACATCAACATCTGTTGTATTGTATTTCCTTTCCAACAATGAAATAGAAGATGTGATTACCTCAGTTTTAGTCTCATTTTTTTCTTCATGTTCTTTCTATCCTTCATCTTGTACTACTTCACTCTATTCTTTCTTCTAAGCTCCTTCCTCTTTCTTCTCTACTTCCTCAACAATTATTTTGTCCATACTTTCTACAAATGGGTCCTTCTCATCTTTAGAGGTGTCAAGTGTTATAGGTACACCAAAAACATATAAATCTGGTTGTGTATAAACTTCACTCTTCTCAGCACTTGCCTCAGCTAGTTTCAAACGTTCTCCCATTCCTAAGTTTGTAGGCAAAGTGGTTTTAGGAAGTGGAGTCTCCTCAGGAGTAGTGTTCATTAGTATTTTCTCCAGTTCTTTCTGAGTCTCCTCAGTGATTTCATCATATCTTCTTTCCATGATTTTCAATAATCTAATCTTAGTTATCAGTAAAGGTTTCAATTCTTTGAGTATTCTGTCCCTTTCTTGTAAATATATCACAGGTAACATATTGTCAATTTCCTAATTTATGATTGTTTCATCCGCAATCTGTGCTAACTGTGTCCTTGTCTCTAATCTCCCATATAGTTCTTCACGTATACTTCCCTCAATTTCTAATAGAGTCTTCTTGAAAACAAGTAGATGATTAACCACAATATCTTCAATCTTAAGTTTATCTGTCTCCCCATACTTATCATAGTATTTGTTTATTGTAACTAGCTTTCCCTGCTCAATAGATCTCTTCTCAATCATCTTTAAGTCAGGCTTCCATATGTGTTTATCACTTTCATTTTTCTTCTCTTCTCTCATAGTGCTTGGTTCCCTAGGTGATGTCTGTCTGTTAGATCTACTGTTTACTCTAGGAGTAATATTTTCAGCTTGTGATGTCTGTGTTGGAAAGTTGACACTCAAGGTGTATATGACTTATTTTGTGTTGTCATTATGGAAACAAATTCATATGAAGTTTTGTCAAGTAAACTTGGAAGACAAAAATTGCTAAGTATAGAAGACATAACAAAATAGAGATATGCAGTTGATCAGAGCACCAGTGCACATGTGTACAATCAAGTCAAGATATCTGTGTTCATACTGAAGCTCTATGATATGTTTTTGTGCTTACCCTATACACATAGTACAAAATTTCAGTACGGAGAAGTTACAAGAAGATTAAGGGCATTAACAGTTTAGAGTATGGAGCCGACCTCAGTTTTTGGATTAGCGTATAATATTTTGTTTTGTAAAGGCTATGTGCCTATTGTAAGAAGTTTGTAAATATGTCTTAAACATTATTGTAAACACGCTTAAGCCAATTTGTTTGGAAGTGTTGTGTATATTTTTATTGGGCCGACTAAGGTCTTGTTTTGTAGTCGCGTCCATTCAGGCATGTATATATATTAGACATGCACTTTTGAATTAAGTAGTGTTGTAAAATAAGTAGAGAAGATATTCAGAAGATCAATATGAGCAAGCCAGTATGAAGTAGAAGTCTACAAGATATTAAAGCATCAGGGCATAAACATAACTGATCAGACAACAGTGTCATTATAGCAGTTCATTTTTGATAATGTATATCAGTTATCTGAAGGTTGTAGCCTTCATCTTATTGAGCAGTGAGCTCTGGCAGTGAGCCAACCACCTCTAACAGGGTTTTGTAAAGACTCCTAACAGGGTCATTATACTTGAATTGTAAAGAATGCTCCTAACAGGGCAAAGGAACTTTAATAGGTTCATTATAATAGTACAATAATTTGTGGGTACTAATTCCCATCGGGGTTTTCCTCTGATCAAGGTTTCCCCATAATCATATCTTATGTTATGTGTTGTGCTTCATTTTCTATCTATTTAATTAAAGTTTAAAGTTTCTGAATTATAACAAATATACAAACACTGATTCACCCCCCCTCTTAGTGTTTCTAACAATTGGTATCTAAGCTTTGGTCCTCTGAAAGAAATTTTAACCACTAGAGGAGATCATGGATTTAGCAGAAGCAAAACATCTAAAAAAGAATCTTGAAGCAGCCCTTGAAGATCTTGACAGATCTAAAAAGGAAAATGAAGAACTAAAACTAAAGGTTGATGGCTCCCAAATTCTTATCAAGAAATTAAGAAAAGATTTGAAAGATTGCTCCACAAATGATTTGGGAAAAATGGTCAAAAAGCTGAATGAAGAGAACATGTCTTTGAAAGGTAAGATTGAAGATCTGAATGAACAACTTACAGATAGCCTAACAACTATTGAAGAAAAGACCAAAGAGAGTAAATAATTAGATGATGAACTTATGCAAGAAAACATGAAAATCTTGGAGTTGGAAAACATCAAGAAACAGATAGAATCTGAATTAACAGAAGCAAAAGATAAGATTGATAAAATACACACAAGCTCTGATCTAACTCAATCACAAATTTATGCACAAAAGCTAAAAGGTGGTACTACTGGTGTTGGATACAGTGTAGCTCAAATTGAAATAAATTCAATGCAAGAAAGAAAGAAAGCACAAGAGACATCTACTGAAGCAAAGAAAACTGAGAATCTTGCAGAGGCTAAAACATAACCACCTAAAGATGAACTCAATCAAGTTAACAGAACTTGTTATGCTTGTAACAAGCATGGACACTTGGAAAGAGATTGTAAACAAGTAAGACCTTTAAATGGATATAGTTACTCCTGTAATAAATTTGGTCATAGGGCTATTCATTGCAGAACAAGACAAAGAAATTAGTCACAACAGAGTCAAAGAAATTTGAATAATTTTTTTTAGAGAAATCAACCTCAGAGAAATTATCAGAACATTACATGTCAGATATGTAATTACAATGGATACACAACCAAGCAGTGCAACATGATAAACAATATCAATAGACCTCCAATCATTTGTCACTCATGTGGCAAAGTTGGACACATCTCAAGGTTCTGTAGATCCAGAACTCAAAAACAAGAGAAGCCTAAAGAATCATTATTTGAAGAATCAGGTGAAGTCAAATTTGTAAAAGCCACAAAAGATTCAGGTAAAATATGGGTTTAAGTAAAGAAAGATAATGATGAGAACAAGGTAGTAGATGCATCCATAGTGGAAACATCTTCGACTTCTGGTGAGGTGACCCTCATGATCTTAGGGGGAGGTATTCTAGCTTTGAACACCTACGTGGGTGGTATACTCACCTCTGAGTATGCACCTATGGATTCATGTATTTGGTGATGAAATGAGGATGTATGCATATACACATAGTCTGAACTTAGACAGAAGGTAAGATTGAAATTCTCTATGTAAACCACTTTATGACAATGAGCATTAAATGCAATTATCTTTTATATAAGACACTAAAAGATCTTTAATCCTCACTTTGCATTCGAGATTGATCACTCAGAGAGCACAGGAGATCTTAGCATCAAACAATCTACAGATAACTGTTGGTTGGTTAGCAAGGCAAATCAAAGTTGAAACAGAACCCTAGCGGACACGTCATTTCAAAATTACTAGAAACCCTACTTAAGAAAGTATAAAGTAAGTTATGGCTACTCCTACAGTGTTTGACATCTCTGAGAAGAAGAGATATGTGTTTAAGAAGCATCCATTTAAGTCTGTACTAGATGATGTAGAAGGGGCATCCTCTAAGACTCTACTAGGAGTCATGCATGTAGAAGAAATTCATGTATACATCTATTGTAAGAAGGAAACCATTAGGGATAACAACATAGCAACTCTTATGGCATCAATGATGAAACCAGACTATTCATTCAAGGATGAATACACACTTCTCACTGATAACCCTATCTTTGAGTATTCAAATGCGCAAGAGTTCTATGAACCAAAATGGGTCAAAATATTACTTAGTAGGATACATGATGATTTGTATTGGATTGGTGAAGTTCCTATCCGCATCACTGCTTATCTTATTCATGAGATGACCAGACTTCCTAAGGTTGGACCAGTTCTTCCCACTGGTAAAGATGTCAAGAAACAGGTTGAACAAGCATGCTTATCCAGAAGTGATAGGTGCAGGATGACTGTTGATCCTATTGTGGAAGAAGACATCAAACTTCTCACAATGATACTTGGTTACAAGTTTCAGCACGCAAGTAGGCTGAATAGTGTGTCCACAACTACTATTCTGGA
The DNA here is from genome assembly GCA_018584345.1 of Thuja plicata. Classification (NCBI taxonomy): domain Eukaryota; kingdom Viridiplantae; phylum Streptophyta; class Pinopsida; order Cupressales; family Cupressaceae; genus Thuja; species Thuja plicata. The sequence goes on from MU228212.1 coordinate 2,765,770, forward strand.
AGCAATAAGGATGGCTAAAGATAACACTCAGTATAACCTCTGTGAGATATTGCATGCGCAACTAATTGAGAATATTAGGGATATCAAGCATGAAAAGAGCAAAATATTTAGATTTGGCTCTTTGATTATCTACCTATACTTCCACATTGTTTGTAAAGTCTCTACTCTTTACCTAGACAAGAGCAAATCCACTATGTCTTAGATATCACTAAAGGCTACACGAGAGAGTAGTGTTAAGTATTCTATGGACACGGAGATCAAAACATTCAGGATCAATATGCAGAAGAGGTTTAGAATGCCAGAGAAAATAGTTGATAAGTACAAAGACACCATATGTTTCATGGTGGAAACTGACTATACTTGCATGGAAGCAGTTGAGCCAAGAACCAAATGGATTCATCCACTTGGATATGAATTTGAAGAACATGTGTTGGAAGGATATGCATAAGTTATTTTGTCTGCGCCTAAAGATCCAAATGAACCAAGATGGGGCACATATAGAGAGAAGAAAAATCAAGTTGATTCTATCTTATACAGTGCAGATAACAAGAGGAAGGAATCAAGGATTACATCCAATATCCTTAAAGTTCATGGGGTCACACAAGAAGACCTAGATAAAGCTAGGGAAGCTAACATTGCAAAAGAACTCAAGCAAACTCCTACAAAAGTGAAAATAGAAAAATTTGATGACATTCCCAAGAAGAAGAAGAAGAAGAAGAAATCTGATGAAGGTACATCTATGCCATCAACCACTATTAACTTGGATCCCTCTCCACCATAAGTACCAAGAAAGATGAATAGAAGAAGGAAGAAAGTTCCCACAAGTCACCCATACTCAAGGACAACAAGGAGCAAGGTAAAGAACACTCAAGCCCCTCTTGAGGTAGGATTCAGACCTAGTCTAACAGTCTTAAGGAACATAATTTTTAATGAAGGTAGACTAGACTCTATTAAGAATGTCTATGACAAATACCAAGAGATAGATAAATAAAAAATTCATTCTATGATCATCTCTCATATGATCAAGTTTAAGAGGTCAGTATTGGAACTCAAGACAGTCATACCAGACAAAGTATGGAACATACTTAACCTATTGAAAAGGAAAGCAATTGAAGAGGATATGAGGATAAGAGAAGAAACATTAGACAATCTTCTCCCTATTTTCTCACATGATGAGAAAGCTATACTATTGGATTTGGTAAAACCTCATCTTAGAACCAAAACAAGAACTCTTCATATTATGAAAAAATAGTATGAACTGGCTGGTGAAGAGACTCAAAAAGAATTTGAGCGAGTATTTCTAGATAGACATATATATATATCCATCAATGATGCCTACAAAAAAGGTGACTCCATTCCCTCCCAAACATGTTAAATAACCAGTGATTCCAAATGCGCCTATGACAGGGTCATAGGATTCAACGCCCACAGTTTCAACACCTTCTGATACAACCAAAGATTCAGAAGAAACTATTGTGATCGATGATGTTAAGATATCCATGAAAGCTTCTGAAAATGACATGAACAAATTTGAAAAAGCATTTTTCAGTACTAAAGATACAGAGAAGGTATGCACAGATAATACTTCCTTATAACAAGATGAAGCTCCTCCTAAAGATTCAACAGATTTGAATAATGAGGAAGACAATCAATATAATGAACCACCTATTATGGAGATCCTAGTAAAAAGTGAGTGTATGGATACTAGTCAAAATTCTATATTCACTCCATCCATTCAACCATCAACTTCATTGTTTTCAAGTTTGATTCCTGACTCAGCAAGCCTAGATGCACGGGGAGAAGAAGATTTGATCAAGGTCAGTGTCTTAGCTATTGAGAAAGCCAAAGAAAAAACAAGTTATGAGAAACCCTCGATTTTTGGAGTCAATAAACATCTTGAATGACCTAGTACCAACAGATAAGAAAGTGGCTAAAATTCAGTCAGTTGATGATATAGATAGAATCCTAACAAGCTTCAAGGCACACTTCACAAGTTTAGTAGACTCAACTACTAGAACTGCAGAGGAAGAGTATAAAAAGGAAAGATTGAATGAATTGGTAAAGAACTTCTCTTTAGATCTCAATTCATTGAATATTGGTTAGAATATTCTAAAAGAGTTGGCATCAAAAGGCAGGAAAGTAAAATCCATCTGTAGAATGAGATATCACTTGAACTGATCGATTGGATCGAGAAAGAATCAATTAGAAGAAATGATGAAGCGAAGGCGTGTTAAGAGAAAACACAATTTTACCAAGTTAACTATGTGAAAATGTGAGTATTGAGTCTGATAAAATGATGTAGGACCAAGATTTTGATGAATAATGTGCAATTTGATGATAGAGAGCCCAAAAAATTGATTGCGTAAAGCCTGCAAATCATTTTTAGAAAATGTATAACAATTCTGCATTTTTGTGAGATTATCATAAAATGTGTAAATTGTTGTTGAAAACATCATCCGTGCATTCGATTTTGTTCCCGATTGCTCAGAGAATAAAAAAATTGAATTTTGATAGTCTGGGAGGAGTTCCAGAGTGCCTAAATAGCTCAAAAAGATCAATATATATCTCAAATGTTACTTTTTACTTATTCATTTTCACTTTTATCCTCAGTAAATTTAGAGCTCTATAGAGAAGATGATGGTCCCCATGGAGAAACATTGATTCAAGCTTGCACATCAACATCAACGCTCGACCGATTACGCACCATCGGTGAGTACATCAATACCTACCTTTTGATGTTTTCTATTTTCATTTTTGTCACATTCTATAGGAGTTATTAAGATTTGATTTCTGCATCACACCCCATGTCTTGGGTCACGTCCGGTTCACCCCATGTTGCATCTTGTTTTTAACCAAAATCCTGGATCGCATCCTGTAAATGCAAGATCGCATCTTGTTTTCCAATTTTATATCGCATGCTGTAAATTTGTGGTGGTCTTTGAATTTCATCGCATCCTGTGAAAATAGGATCTCACCTCGTGTCCCGTGTCGCATCCTGTCAGAATAGGATCACTTCCCAGATTCCCCATCGTATCCAGGAAATCACAAATTTCATCCAGTGTTTAGGATCGCACCCCGTAAAAACACATTTTTTTTTTAGTGTAGGAGTTAGTTTTTTTCTAATTTTGACTATTTTTCTCTTTCTGAAGGCCAAAAAGACTTAACTAATAGCTTTTTTGCGTAGTTTCCTTAGCTAGAATACTAATTTGAACCTTTACTTGTGTTCTATTGACAGATTGATTTTGAGGTAGTATCCTTTCGAGGACCTCATCTAGGATGATTCCTTTCTTTATCATGTGCCCTGATGCCTGTTGAGTTACAGATTATAGAATGTCTGGGTTTGACTTTACTTATAGATTTACTCAAGATTAGGGTAAATTAGGGGTTGTTGACTGCTCTTGTCGAGAGATGGAATTCAGAGAAAAACACCTTCCATATCGTGACTGGTGAGATGACCATCACACCTGAGGATGTGTGGCACATTATGCATATTCCAGTGATGGGTCAAGAGGTTTGGTTTGAGTTGCACTCTGTGATAACTATTGCATCTACATGAAGGTACTTTAGAGATCAAATCATAGTCGATAGATATATGACATGGGACTACATGAGTGATCATTACGATTGGTTACTTGTTTATCTTGCTGGATTTATTGGGGGGATCCTCATGCCTGACCGAGAACAACATAGATTCATGGGCGGCTGGGTGGAGACCTTGGAGCAGATGATCATCTAATTGCACATTTTTGGCTGGGGTAGTTGAATCTTAGCCCACATATCAAGAGTTACATGAGATAGTATATGAGTATTCTTGGAGTATGAAAGTTGGTATCCTGATATTGCAGATTTGGGCCTGGGAGCACATCCTAGTTACACAACCAATTATAGAAAAACAAAGGGCACCGAAGCATCCTTATGTCTATATGTAGGTAGGTTTCATTCAGTAGCCCCATCTGGGTAAGGTGGAGTACTGGTGCCATTTTATAGATAATATGAAAGTTGCTATATGGCGACCATACTTAGATTGTAAGGAGTGGACCTCAGATTGGTGTCAGATGCCTTAATTTTTCTAGAGCAGGTACTTGATTGGTCAGACCTGATATGTTGTTGAGCAGTTTCTTGTTACTTGCATGCTGAGACAATATGGTCATGTACAGGGAAGGTCATAGGATTTGACAACATACACCCAGATTCGTGATGAGGAACCTCTTTGGGGGGCCATATTAGTATATGAGGATGCACACCTAGAGATCAGTCAGATGGTTGTAGTTGGGTGGGATTATCTTTTTGATGTGGCAGATGCAGTGTGTACTAATGGTTATCTTTCTCATATGTTATAGTATCCCTTTCCTCTTTTTAAAACTCCTAAGGAGGTATCTCCTCGCATAGAGGATGCTTTAGATTATGATCTAGTTGATGATAGAGCTGTTAGAGGCAAAGGTGGAGCCTAGAGAGATAGGAGAGGTGGGGGTGGGAGAGATGCTAGATGCACTCATCTAGATAGAGGTCATGGATGTGGCCGAGATGATCATGGAGATGATGGAAATGATCGAGGTGTTGGTAGAGTGGGTGGTGGAGTGAGTGACAGTGGAGAGGGCGCCAATGGCAGATGGACTCACTTTAGGTTCATGCCTCCATACGTAGATCTAGGCCCATTATTGACTAGAGAGTAGCAGTGAAAATAGTAGAGGCCATCAAGATAGGTACCGAGTGGAGGAGGTGGAACTCCTAGATAGGATACTCCTAGGGATATAGGTAGGGATTCAGGAAGGGATGGAGATGCTCTATCATAGTGTTAAAGGGAGCATGAGCAGGTCAGAGCTTGGATCACTACACTAGACACATTATTGGTAGACAAGGACATGCAACTAGATTTCATGAGATCTGAGAGAGATATCCAAGCCTGCACAACTAATCATCAGGGCCAGAGAGCTGCTTATTACTTTGGTTTATATTGTGCAGCGGTTCCAAAGGGACAAAGAGCTTCTTTATATTCTCGAGTGGCACAATAGTCAAAGGGAGCTATGCCTCTACCAACTCATCATGCTCAAGGAGATGCACTACCTCCTCCTCCTCTAGATTAGGGAGAGGGTGGTAGTCAGACCTGATACTGTTCTTTTGATATTTGAGACATTTTGTATATATTAATCCTTTTAAGATCGTCCATTGTATTGTAGACTTTTATACATGTATATCTGTTTCATCATGATCATATTGATAGTCTTTTATAGATAGTTTCACATTTTTGATCTATTCCATCATTGATATACATCTGAGATAGTTTTTGATGATCTTGATATGTTCATGGGTTCTCTTTCTTGATAGATGTTTAGATTGATGCACATGTGATTATGTACTTGGTTTCTTGATGAGTTAGAATAGATTCATGTGATGACATCATTTATGCTCTTGGATTTATTTCTGATATATAAATGTGTTTTGAATGATTCTAGATGAATATGCAAATATTTTTTTTTGAGATTTTATTTATGTAGAATATGTATGGATGCACTTAGGATGTAAAAATAAATGCAATTCTTGAATACTTTGTTTTTGTGTTTTCTCATTCTCAATTATGAATTCCAAATGTATGCCATAGATATGCAATGCCATTTATATTAGTAATATAGATTATGTAGTTAACTTGGATTTTGGATGAACCAAGAAATCATTTTGAGCTTAATTCTTATGCTTTTCTAAAATGAATAAGGCAATCTATAAATGCATCTATATGCATACTCTTAGGACTATCACTGATTTGTATACATTGTAGAATTTTTATCATCATTGGGCATTTTTGTAATGGAAATCATCGGATAGTACAACTATCATTAATACCCACAAGATATCATGAAATTATGAATATTATGTTTATTGGATGCAATGTCAAAAATAAACCTAAGCATCAAGGCATAGAGGCCAGGATGACTAGTCAGTTATCTCCTTTTGCTGTTAAGAATCATCTTCTATTCGTGTGTAATGTAAGATATGTGATCCAAAATGACCTTCAATATTCATATCCTTGGGTACATAATGTGTCATACACCTTACTTAGAATATGATGTAGAAATAGACAAGGAAATTGGTTCATCCTCACCGTAGTTTACACATAACGAGGATTGAGATATATGCGACTATCCACTCATGTTGGAAGCTCTTACCATAAACATCCAAGTTAGGTGAAATTTATAGGATCATTGAAACAATCACCATACATATAAAACCAATAAAATATTATGCCCCTTGTCCTTGTGACTCTTTGTCTTTGAAGAGACATCATGGAGTAACTCGGAAGACATAAAAATCACCAATTGATAATTAATCAAAGAAAATTCATAACTGCTTACATGCCCCTAGTGTGAAACATCATGGGAACATAAAAGTGTCATAATCAAGCCAAGATCAGTCTATATATGTTTAAGTAGTATTGAGAAATACCATTGAATCATTTTTCAAGCACAATAGAGAATCATCAATCAGAACTTGGAATCAAGCAATATGTTTTTCATGTCTGAGTATACGAGATTAACTTTGTTAGAAATTGCAATCCAATGTAGTGTTTAGGAACACTGTTCAATTAAAGTGTTGAGAAACACTAGTGATTAAAGTGTTGAGAAACACTTGTATGATTCCTGTTACAGGTAGGTGGTGTTGAAGAAACACATTTGTTTGTGATAGTGAAATTTTGATGCAAGTATTGAGAAATACTATTTTGAGAGGCAAAACATCTTAGACAAGGAACCTAGGAAAACCTAGAAGACACAGACCGAATATGCTAGCAAAGATGCCCCTAGTGTAGAATGACTATTCCTAAGATGCAAATGGAGACAAATCCCAAGCAAGGACATGACATTTGTAAGGAATTAGAGTCAACCAATAGTACAGGTGCGATCGTGAAGGATTAGTATCAGCAATGCATTGATAGATGGATCACAGAGTATAAATGACACCTGTTTGCCAGGTTTTCACCACTTGGGAAAGCTTTTTATTCTTGCTACCAACACGCATGTTTGCCAAGTTTTTGCCAAGGCACTTTTCTCTTTTTCAAATTTTTTTGTTCTTTTTTATTTTTTTTGTTAGTATCAAGGGGCCTGTTTGCCAAGTTTTCACCAAGGATACCTTTTTTTAGGACTTTTTCCACTATTTTTGGATTTCTTCAGGATCAATTTTTTGATTTTTTTTTTTTTTGTATTTTCTGAGAACTATTTCCACTACACGGGTTCTTTCAGCTAGATGTCAAGCATAGAACCACTTTAAGTGTAGAGTATTAATGGGATCAGGAAGAACATCTCCCTCAGGCATGGCTAACTAATAAGCTCTAGTGCCAAAGTTTGTAGTAATAACATAAGGCCCCAGCTAGTTGGGTTCAAACTTCCCTTTTTGTTCTTTATTTGGCTATTTTTTAGGATTCTCTTTGAGAACGAGATCCCCCACTTGAAATTGTTGTAGTTTTACCTTCTTATTGTACCCTTTTGACATTCTTTTTTGGTACACTTTGAGATGATCAAACTCCTGTTGACTGCATTCATCAAGTAGTTCTAGTGCATGAACCCTATCAATGCAGTATTGTTCATCTGTAATAAGACCTTGGAGAGATAATCATAAAGATGGAATTTCTACTTCAATGGGTAGCACTGCTTTTGTGCCATAGACTATAGAAAATAGAGTGGCTCCTATTGGTGTTCAGATGCTTGTTCTATAGGCCCATAGTGCCAGATTTAGTTGCAAATGTCAGTCTCTGCCAGACTTACTCACAGTTCTATGTAAGATTTTTAGAATGTTCTTGTTTGAAGCCTCAGATTTTCCATTTGGGGATAATAGATTAAAGAACAACATTGAGTGATATGAAAATGTGTACAAAGGTCCTCGATATCTTGGTTTTTGAACTGACCCCCATTGTCTGTTACAATTGAAGAGGGTATCCCATACCTACAAATTATGTAAATAAAGATGAACATAGCAATCTTTTTGCCAGTGGATTTGATTAGTGGCATGACCTCAACCCACTTAGTGAAATACTCAGTGGCCATAATGATGTGCTTGTGTCCATTTGAAGAATTAGGATAAATATGTCCAACAAGATCAAAGGCCCATTGGTGAAATGGCCAATGTGTTATAAAAGGTATGAGTTCTCTGACTGGAGCATGGATAAGGTTTCCATGTGTTTGACATTTGTGACATGTTTTAGAAAATTGCATGGCATCTTTTTCCATTGTAGGATAATAGTAAAAAACTCTTAATAGTTTCTTAGCTAATGAAAACTCATTCGAGTGCGATCCACATACACCTTCGTGAACCTCTTTTAATGCGCGATCAAACTCTTCTTGTTCTAAACACCTAAGAATTGTACTGTCAAGACCTCATCTATATAAGTTAGTAGTGATGAGGACATAATGTGATGATATCCTAATTAAAGCTCATTTTTCATTCCTTGATTAGCCATTGGGTAGGGTTTGATCACTAAGATAAGAAATTATTTTGGCAGATTGGGATTGGTCTTTGACATTTAAAGCACAAATCACTTGGGATTAAGGTGTATCAAAGGATGGAAAGGATAATTCTTCTACCAAGAATTCATAGAGGAATTGGTTTTCTTCTAGTTGTAACATGGATAGTAGCGTAGCCATAGCATTTGCAGCTTTGTTTTCCATTCTTGGTATTTGTTGGAATGTGATGAAAATAAAGTACTTTTTCAAATCTTCAAACAGTTGTTTGTAAGGCATTAGTTTCTCATCTTTTTTCAGATAATATCCATTTAATTGGTTGATAATGAGCTGAGAGTCACCATACACATGTAACTCTATGATTTTACATTCCATAGCAAGTTTGAGTCCATTTACCAATGCTTCATATTCTGAGATGTTATTCATGCATGGAAACATCAGTTTATACACCTTGGGTATCTTGTAGCCTTGAGGAGTGATAAATAGAACCCCTACTCTAGATCCTTTTTGTGTGAAAGAACCATCAAAATACATCTTCCATGGATATTTAGTTAAGTGCATGATTATTTGATCAAGAAATTCTATTATCAAAGGTGCATCATCTTGCAATGGAAAATCAAATAGTTGTTCTGCTAGGACTTGTCCTTTGATAGCCCTTTTGATAGCCATTCTTTCCACATACTCAATATCAAATTCACTTAGAATTAAGACCCATTTTTCTATTCTTCCTATCAATGTTATTTTACTCAGGAGATATTTGAGAGGATCTATTTTTGCAATAATTTTTACTGTATGCGAGAGCATGTAGTGTCTTAGTTTTACTAATATAATAGATCTCTCTTTCCTTTTTTTTTTCATCCTCCTCTGATAGCAATACTCCAAGCGATGTAGCCGTAGCTGAGATATAGAGTAGTAATGGTTTTCCATGAGTAGGCACCATAAGAATAGGAGTAGTAGCCAAGTAATCTTTTAATTATTTGAAGTTGTTTCACAATGCTCATCCCATTTGAAACTAACACCTTTGTGTAGCAATTTTTTGAAAGGTTGTTCTCTATCTTCTAGTTGGGGCATAAATCTCCTGATGGACTGAAGTCTTCCTTGAAGGGTCCTTATTTGACTGATATTACAAGGAGGTGACATTTCCAGTACAACTCTTAATTTTTCAGGGTTCACCTCAATTCTTTTAGCTGATACAATAAACCCTGAGAGTTTCCCTAATTGGACTCCAAATGCACATTTCTTCAGATTAGGCCTAATTTGAAATTGCTCCATGTGATCTAGTATCTTTCTCAAATCTTCAATGTGAGTTATTCTTATTCTTGACTTGGCTAATGTATCATCCACATAGTCCTCCATGTTTTTGTGTATCATATCATGGAAGATTATTTTCATAGCTCTTTGGTATATAGTGCCAACATTCTTTAGTCCAAATGGCATGATGTTCCAGCAAAATATTCCCCATGCGCATGTAAATGCTATCTTTTCTTGGTCTTTAGGAGAAATATTAATTTTGTTATATCTCGACAATCCATCCATAAGAGAATACATCTAATATCCTACAGTGAAATCTATAATTATATCGATATTTGGTAATGGCAAATCATATTTAGGACAAGCTTTGTTTAGGTCTCTAAATTCTGTGCAGATCCTGATAGATTTATCTATTTTAGAAACTAGTACCACATTAGAAATCCATCCTGCATAAGCGATGACTCGTATGAATCCAGCCTTTAATAGTTTTTCCAGCTCTGCTTTCACTAATAATGCCACATGTGGATGCATCTTCCTTAATTTTTGTTTCATGGGTTTTATTCTAGGAGCTATAGATAAGTGATGCATTATTAACTCAGGATCAAGTCTAGGAATATCAATGTAAGACCATGCAAAGTTGATCTTCTTCTCTTTGAGGAATTCATTGAATTGCATCTTTTCTTCTTCTGATAAGGATTGTGCTAGGTGAAAAAATTGAGGAGCTTCTGCTGTTCCCAAGTTAACTGGTTGTGTAGGTTCTATTAGAATGGAAGATCTTTCTTGAAAGTGCTCAGGGAGGATATCAAGAATCTCATCTTTTGGCACCTTTGAGAGGTTTTCACCATCAGATACATATTTTATTTTTACTATTTTAGAATATGCTACTACCACAATGTGGTTTTCACCATCAGTTCTTTTCTTCTTTTTTATTTTTCAATTTGTGACTAAGAAACTTGATATCCTCCTCTCACATGTTCATGCTCCTTGCATTGGTGGAAGAAGGATAAGGTTCAAAAGAATTTAGATAACATGCCAAAGTACATTCATTGGGAAATTTCATGATAGGAGTAGGATCTGAATTGGTCCAATCAATCAGGTCAGGGTTTAACAAGGATAATGATTCAAAGTTTGGTAAGGACAACATTGCATCAACTTCAAGACTATTAACTCACAAGACATGTTCTGTTAAGTCATCTTCTACAACATTTAGATCATAAAGATTTGAATTGTCATTACTAGGGTCGTTGTTAGTAATATGCGGACCTAACTCTAGCGACTCATCAGTTGATATTTATTATTCTTCTCTCATCAAATTAAAACTCATATCTCATATCCTTTGAATGTCCTCTAGACCTAGTAAAGCACCAATATATCCATCAACAATCTTGGGTAGTGGTATCTCATCTGATTCTGGGACAACAACAGTGTTAGGGGAAGTGTTAGAACTCTCTCCTCTCTCCAATAGAGATGAAATTTTTTTAATCACATCTACCTCAATGTCCATGGTAACATCAAACAAGATATCCTATTCATAATCATGTGAATCTGTTATTTCGTCATCAGATTTGTTTAGAAACTCAGAAATAGTTACCTGATGTACCCTATTAGCCACTTGTAGATCAAAGTGTGATAAGTATAGGACATGTGAAATTGTGACCAATTGCCCCTAGTTAGGATGTATATCTTTTTGTTGGGGTATTTCTTCATGAGTTTCTTCTATCTGTTGGGATTTTGGAGAGTCTTCTGTTGTTTCCTCTACTTCTTGGACATCAGCTTGTGGCAACAAAGGAACATGATGCTCTTGTTGTGCTACAAAATTAGGTACATATCTTTCTCCTTGATATTTAGGATACTCAGTACCAGTGTGTAATAACCTTTCATATGTCCATGGTTCCAATTCTATTTCTTCTTCTTCTTCATCATCACTTCCTTCATCAAAGATTGGACCATCTTTGGAAGTAGGTTTTTATAAATTTTTATTGAAACCTAATCCTATTTTTTCTTTGGTGTTTCTAAATTCCATGTGTATAGGTTCAAAAATTCCTTTTCCTTTATCTCCTAAAGGTCCCTTCACTTTATATCCCATTTGTTTGAGAAGGTCATAACCTTTACCATACTTTTTTGGGGATATCTCCACATGTTTTACCTCATTTTTCTCTTTGTTCTCCTTTATAAAGCCAAGCCAAGACTTCTTTATCTTCTTTTTCATCCTCTTGAGAAGTAGAGGCTCTAAACATACCAATTGGTTTGTGAATGTCTTGTTCTTTTAATTCAGTAGGTGTGAAAGATGAGGAAGGTTTGCCATAAGATCTTGGAGACACAGGAATATTAGTCAATGACAACATCATGTCTAGTTTGTATTCCCCCATACTGGTTTCTTCAAGTTTTGGTGTCTTTCCAAAGCTTCTAATCACCATGTCTTTAGAGGTTTTAGGTATGGATTATTTTGGGACTTCCTTATTGTGAGGAACCTTACTGTCTGCTTTAAAATTATTGTAAGTGTAGCTTGAATCTGCAGGAATTGTCACTTCCACCCCATTATAATGTGGGAATTTGATGCGTTGGTGGTAAGTAGATGGCACTACTTGTATTTCATGTATCCAAGGTCTCCCTAGTAATATGTTATAAGTAAATGGTAGATCAAGAACTTGAAAAATCACATTGCATTCAATTGGTCCTATTATGATTGGTAGAATTTGTCTTGTCGCTGCTAGTTTGGGAATTGTGACAACAGGTGCTTTAGAGGATGTCACTTGCTTAGATGAGGAATTAGCTCCTTTGATCATGACTTGTGCTTGGCTTTAAGTCACCATGTTTGAATGTGTTGATGTGTCTTTGGCACCTTTGATAGTGATCACATTGATTGATTCACTTTTAATGTATAACATGTTGATCACATTGTCGTTATGAGAATAGGTGTAATTCACTTCATTTCCTTTTCCTTTAGAAGCTTTTCCTTTTTCATATTTAGGGAACGGTTTGTTAAATGTCATGTGATTTTTGTTAGTGGTATGTAATTCCACTTTGATTTTTCCTCCTTCAATAAGGTCTTGTATAATGTGTTTGAGCTTAACACAGTCTTAGTCTTATGTCCTTTATTTTTATGAAAGACACAATAGGCATTGTCATTCCACCATCTTGGTTTAACTTCCGGTTCCCATGGTTTCAAATCTGGTATTACGAGGACTTTATTATCCAAGAGTGTCTTTAAAATCGTCTCAAGAGGTTCTCCCAATGGAGTAAATGCTATTTGAGGTCTAGAAGTCCATGGTTTACTCTTGTTGTTCTCATTGTTTGCTATTGGTATTATGGTTGTTACCTTAGCTTCTTTGTTTTATTGTAAGATGTTTGTTAGATTGAACACCATTGGTTTAGGATTTTCATTTGATGCTTCTACCACTCCATCACTAACAACATTCTTATTCTTGTTCCACCATTCAGGTTTGTTGTTGTAGTTGTTATATTTGTTATCACTTTGGAGTGTGATTTCTCCTTTCTTGACCATGACATCTTCAGCATGGATAGTGTTTTTGATCATTCTATCAAAGCTAGGAAAATCTTGAATTTTCAAAGAATATTTAATTTTAGGCACCACATTGTTGATAAAGATTTCCATCTTTTCAGATTTGGGTATTTCTCTTGAGTACCTTGCAAAGATTCTCCTCCACCTTTGTAAAAAGTGTGTAAAGGATTCACCCATTCTTTGTTTTGTGTTACAAAGACCCATCATGGTTACGTTATGTTGTATATTGTAGGAGTAATGTTGGACAAATATTTGTATTAACTCCTCAAAATATTTCACACTAGGTGTGAGTTTGGAGAACCACTCCATAGAATTTCCACCTAGACTTCCTGGAAATAGTCTCATTAGATAAGTAGGTTCATGCATGTATTCTATACTTAGAGCACAAAATTATCTAACATAGTCATGTGGATCCATTTCTCCCATGTAATTGTTGTATTTGGGTCTTTCCATGTTAGGAGCAAATGGGACCATGTTGATACTCTTGTCAAAAGGAAATGGACATATGTGTTCTGAAGAGTATTTTTTTGTTGGTTTGACCTTTTCTTGCTTGAGTGTCACAAGTTCAGATTACATTAAGGTCAATTGTTTGGTGAGAATAGAAATAGGTGTTGGTACCTCTTTTACTTTTAGTCTCTAAACATCATAGTCTTTGGGAATTCTCATCCCAAGAGAAGCTAAATGTAGGAAATATTTCTCTTTGCCTTCACCAATAATCTTTCCCAAGGTCCTTTGGAATTTTCTACTTTGTTTGAGTTTGTTATACTCTTCTTCAGATATGTCTTCATCACTATCTGATTCAAACAAAGGACAACCAATATTTTGTTCTTCATGACTACTTTCTTGTTCCTTATGGTCTTGTTCATTGTTATATTCATCAAAATCTGTACTCCATCCTTGATGAGGAGCTTCCATTGCGGGTGATTTTTGATCGAATATGGGATCACAAGATGTCTCTCCTTGTTGAAACTGAAGTAATCTAGGAGGTATCTTTGATTTGTTAGCAAGGTATTGATTACATCTTGTGTTAACCATGAAAGATGGGTCTCAACTTCGTTAAAGGTTTTCCAATAGTGTCAAATAGGATTTTAAATTGTCCAAGTAGTGAAAGAGTGTTTGTGTTTGTTTTGAGTGAATGACTCTAGCATCAGAGGGTTAGAATGCCCTAATAGTGAGCTAGGAATCAAGAGGTTTTGATAAGTGAAAAGACCATAGGTTTTAGCACCAATTGTGAGAATCCAAAAGGACATGCAAGGTAGACTTCTAGGAAAATTGTGAAACAGCGACATGAGGACCAGCAAGAGAAATAGGAATAGAATGAAGAGCCAAAAGGGTATCCAAAAATACTAAATTTCTTTGAGTAGCACATGTGCAAGTACCCACTACCCAGATGCGACTCCCTAAATGCGAGCTGTGATTTACCAGATGCAAGTTTTGATATTCGGTATGCAAGAAAATTTCCTGCATACGAGCCAGGAATGACCAAAAGTGAGCAAGTTCCCTAGATGCAAGATAATGCAACTAGATGTGACCTATGAATAACCAAAAGAGAGCCTTTGATGGTTTTTCAAGTTTTGTCAGTTTTGTCTTGAAGTACGTGAAATTTGTTCTGATAACAAAGTTTGTTTGAGACTTTCCAAAGAGTTTTAAACAACATGTATGTCAGGGATTGAAAGTTATTGCTTGTTTTAAGGAGATTATCTTTTTAGTGATCTTTTAGGACACATAAAGAAATGTTTCTTTGTTAAGGTGACTCAAACAGATGCCTATTCCCTAAATTCTAGGCATAGAGTGAAAATCTTTTCTTATAGACTCAGGTACACACTCACATGCTAATCAGAATATGACCATCACCAAGCACGCAATGACTCCAGTCATGATGCCATATAAGATGAATCAAAATGTAAGTGAGGGTACAAAATGACAAGTATCTTGGGTCAATTACTATTTTCCTTGCACAAAGGTTATCACCCTTTTGGAGATAAACTAGGTAGTTTGACTACAAATGTTGTTTAATTTTGTGCATCCGTTCACAATCGTCCCCCATATAATTACACAAGGCAAAATTGAGGTGTATAGCCCTATCAGTACTCAAATGTGTGTAGTCTTGCAAGCAAGATTCAAGAGGCTTCGCTCTACACACACTCAAACATGTTCAAGGAATGATGTCAAAATCCCATGAACAAAACCGACTACGTCTTCCGAGGCTTTGGCCTACAAGGAAGAATATTGATTATAGTGAGTTGGAAGGGTTGGCATAAAACCTTTCCTCACTTGCGTCATCTTGGGAGATTTTTTCATCAACCGGTAGGCCCTCTAATGTTTTGAAAGCAAATGCAAAGGATTGACGACTTAGGAGTCTAGATTTATGATTCTTTAAAAGAAGAAGAGAATACTCTCCTATTCCATGCTATTTTCTCCCACAAGCACACCAAATATGTTCATTTTCCTCAAACTTTATAACTCAAAACTCAATCCCCCATGACGATTCTTTGATTCTTCCAACTTGGGAAAAAGAGAAAATCCTCTAGTTGGACTAAGTAATGTGTTTAAGTTTGAATTTTAAATTCCTATTGTAAGAAAGAACAAAGCATATGAAAGCAAATTTTGTCTTGTTCAATTTCCCTAATTTAAGATGATTTTCTTGTTCAATTAATCTCCAAAAATTAGACTATTCAAACTTTGTTCATTTTCCCACAAATTTAGTGATTTGCTTGTTCAATTACTATCCAAAAATTAGAAAATTTGCTGGTTCAGTTTCCCCACAATCTTAATGAATAACTTGTTCAATTACTCTCAAACTTTAGAAAATTTGTTTGCTTGTTCATTTCCTCAAATTCTCATCAAGTTTTAAATTAACTTTCGAGTTTCTGATTTTCCTAAAAGGAAAAGAGCATAATCCTTTGGTCAATTTACCAAATCATGGAAAATTTTCTTAAGTTTGAACGATTTGGCAACCTGCAACCCACAATTTAGTAGTTGATTTCCAACTTTTTCACAAAAAAGTCTTTGACAGCAACCTACAAACAAATGTTAGGCTATTCAAAACACATAAACATGCATGGCTAGAAGATTAGTGGTTAGACTTTCAAATTTGCAATTCAACCAACCAAATGTGACTGCCTTTACAAGATGTGATCCTAGAATCCCTGGATGTGATTTCCTTTCCTGAATGCGAGCTTTGGCACTAAAGGTGTTACATGAATTACCTGATGTGAGCTTTCCTTGGATGCAATTCAGGATCTACTGGATGCGATGTCAGAAATCTGGGATGCGATGCTATTTCCTGAATACGAGCTTTGGTAACTAAAGGCGACTCTGGACCTGAAAACAGAGAACACAAATTAGCCAAAAAGAAGTTAAAAATGAGGAGAAATGTGAGGATCTATCCCACGATGGGTGCCAGAAATATATGTGTATTTTGTGGACCTGAAAGCTGCAACACAACACTTCAATATGTCATTGCATTTGTGAGATAAACATGAAATAACAAAGGAAAAATACATATACATCACTAAAATCAACATATTTCTCCCTATCTAAGAAAAGTATGAAATATGCTATAATTTGCCCTCAGATTATGCATAAATCAGTGACACATTCATCCTTAGAATGGAAGATTTTAATAATGCAAGCTAAATGCTCAAACAATGTTCATTTTAAGTGCTCAAAATGAAAGATTATGTAATTACTATGAAAATATGAACTAAGAATGCACTTAGATTGTTAGAAATCAGAGCATCATAATATTAATTTAAAATTCTAAAGATTAAGGGCCTATTGAGCTCAAAATTCATTCCTTTTATAGAAGAATTTGAGGAATGAGAGGCCAGGATTGAGTTATGAAGAGAGGTGGAGATTGAATCCTTGGTGATCCAAGTGATTTAACTCTCATTGGCTAATGGATTGACTTTCCATTTTGCAAGTGAGGAGTTGTAATTAGGGAATTTATTTAATTCCTTTTAATTAATTACCTTAGCCATGTCTTTAATTATTTTGATTTAATTGATTTGATTTGATTTAATTGGCTAAGGCAATTAATGTAAATTAATGATAAGATCACTAGGAAATTAATTTAAATTTAAATGAGTTATGCTAATTAATTGAAGAATTGTCTTGACATAATTAGGGGTATGATCACACTTTGGGAAATAGGGTCTCTGGTCAGAGCAGACCAAATTAGGGTGGTTACAATAGTAAGAAAAAAACTAGCTCTTGGAAATTTGAGTATTCTGAGGAACTTTGAATGTAGTACATTGAGATGGTCTAATCTATAATCTACCTTGTTCAAAAGGAGAAAGTTGAACCACAAAAATGTGACAGAAAGTCTGAATCAAAAAATGTCATAATGGACATATTCAAATAGATATTGAAACATCCCATCAAAAAGCTACTTTGATTTGTGTGATCTCTTCTGATTCCCTTTGTACGCAATATCAAATACTAAATATAATTGTTTCAATTTTAAGGCACTTTTTTCCTGATTTCATCTTTGTCATATCTAGGTAGCTCAGTGCTTAGAGTTGCTATGTAATTGTTGATTCCTTCTCAAACATGTTCTCACCTACTCTCATTGCATGTTATAGCAGATGGCTATGGAAAAAGAAGTACCATAGGCCTACTCGTACTTATAGCCCAAACAACAAATAAGTAGTCACAATCAAATAAGTTTCCAAGGGCACATGACCTTGGGATAGTTATTTTGAATGGATTGTAGGAATAAAAACATTATAAATAATAATAATGCTTCATTTTTTATATTAATTGTTTGAGTTTATTTCTTTAATATTTTGTATCAAATTCTATGATCTATCGGTAGGAAGAAGAGAGAAAGACATTATAATCTGAGAGTTTGATCTCATTTCTCATCTTGATCTCTTCTTCCTAATGATGGATCATGGAGTTTAATCTAGAATGTCAAGGAAATGAAGTCACACATTGATATCAGAAGTTAAGAAAAATAGCTTTATAGATGGAAATCATATGACTACAATTATAAACAATAAATAATGAGTGAACTTAATTAAACATTGTTAAAGTTTAGATAAAAAAGTAATGGTAGAATTGAGAAATTTAGAAATTAAGAATAAGAGGATTTCTTTGATTTAATATTTATTGAGAATTATTTGCTACTTTGAACATAATTTTTTAATTACTAACAATCACACATTGGTTTATAATGGGTATATCGAGGAACCTTTTGATAAGTTCAAAATTGTGTGGGCGATGTATAATATTTTGACATAAATAACAATACAATGTGAATTGGTGATTGCTCAAAATTGTTAAGAAAGAAATCAGAAATAATTCCTCAAAGAGATGTTTTCTCATTGCATGTAACAATTGAATGGTATGCATTCTCTTCAACATAGTGACAAAAAAAAAAAAATTCTACAATCTAAAGAGTAGAACATAGTGAATGGATATAGTAGCTCAATTTGGTACATTATGAATGGATATATAACATTGTGAATGGATATAGTAGCATAATTTAAAATAAAAAAAAAGTTAGGTCATCGATATTTCAACCTTAGTTGTTTTTGTAATCATCGGTATACCAATGACCACCCCATAGTTTTTCGATGATTATGACATCACCTATATAGCATTGTAGTAATTTTTATAACTATTCATGTCGTATGTTGGTCGTAAGTTTGACCAATTACGGAATGCGTTGGTCATCCAAGGCGCCTACAATTCTTGACTATGCAACCATTTTCTTTTGAAAATTGGGTCGTCGGTATTCTGACAAGTATGTTGGTCGTCGATTGCTTCGACAGAAAAAGTTTGACGACCACTGAATGCTCTATATAATATCTCTTATAGCCAAGGATTATGCATCCTTTCTACTAGAAACAATACATTGAACTCATTAAATTATTGACCAGGGAGTGTAGACTTGAAATGGTGTCTGCAAAGTATATGCTCTAATCCATTCTAAAAGCCATCATTATAGTAAATGGAAAATACTTGAAATGAAACTAAACTAGGAACTAAAATATCAAAAACGTAATCTTAAAGATAAAGGAATCTACTTGGAACAAGAATTTAACTCTATGCTGTAGGAACAATAGACTAGCTAACTATCTATGATGTAGGAACAACCGTTAGTGCTGTTACTAATGGTTGCAGGAGCAACAAAGTTCTACTTTCTTCAAATAACTTGCAACCTACTTAACTACAAATTAGATTCACCTCCCGTGTGGGCCCCCATGGAAGTGTGAGTAAACAAGATATCAGATACTAGAAATTGAAGCTCTCATTACTTATTCATAAAACATGGATTACAAAAGATGCAGAAAACAAGATTGTATTTTCTCTTTTCTGAATTACAACAGTATCTCTATCTCTATCGACGTGCTGCTCAAAAGTTCAGTAGTCATCTTATTTAAAGGGAAATTACAACCTACAACTAAAATCTAGGATTACTCCATTCGATGAGGATTGTAATCAATACAAAATATCTCATAACAGAATATGGCAGTTATTCAATGAATTATCCCCGAATGTAGCATACGATTGTTCTTAGATCCGCGCATGGCATAAAATAGGAAACTGTATTGACCCAACCTTCCTGCGAAGATCTGTTAATGACGCTTATCTTGGCTCACATGCTTTTTGACTGGTTTAGCCTTACGCTTATGGTGAAAGAACCCAAGCTTGACTTCTTCAGTGACACTCTGCTGGATTCTAGAACTGCTCCAATGTTTCCTGGAAAAAAGGATTACCGCACACATACCATCTTTGACACACATATATATTTTCATCACTAAAATTTAGAAGAAAGTAGTTTAACTTAATTAATCCTCTTGTAGGACATAAGCTACAGGAAGGACACTACCCTCAAACATAGCATAGAAAAGGGAACCATTCATTTAGTTATATCACTTCTTCATTTTATATAAGATCATAAGTTTCAAATGTCATATTTTTGTAACCTTTTCACCATCTAACTTCCTAGTTATGTCCATTTCTTACATATAATATATATAAAAAAAAACATAAGTTCAAGTATCAACTGTAAGTAAACTTTATCAGAAAGACAACAAAAAGTGTTATCAAAAGATGGCCATTAGATTGGCACATCATTCCCCCCTACTAAGCTATTGCTGGTCTCCAGCAATTATGAAGTTCTGAACCCAAGCTCGTACCCTCAAATCACTGGCAGTTTTGACTCTTGATTCATTATACACATGGTCAAAGTATCCATGAGTTTTTCGCATCCTTTCCCATCGCTGTTCTTCCTGGGCTATGCTATAATCCTCTGCTAATTCATTTACTTCCATCAACGACTACTGGAACAGAGGTGGCTAGAACCTTAGTGGAATCCAATGATTCTGGAGTGTTCTGCCCATTGATATATATTGTGGAACCCTTCGAGCAGCAAGGATTAAGTTCTAAGGGGAATGTGGTTCCTTGATTCTTAGATCATGTGACATTCCCATCCACCTTTGCCTACATGCTAAAATTGCATCATCAATACTCTAAACTGAATGTTGTTCCCAATCTGAATATGCCTGCTCCCTAACTGGGTTAACCTTTTGAGCTCCACTTGGATTTAGGGTAATCGAAATCCAATCAAGATAAGTCCTCCTAGAATCCTGTACCTCAGGTCTAATCATTAATGGGATATCTATTTATTTGTTCCTATACAGTAGAGCTTGATGTTCTCTTCTTATTTCATTTTGAACCCAGGACATTACTGCCCTTAACTGAACATCCCCTATATACAAAAGAGAATTCCACTCATGATTATTAGGCACTACAAAGTTGTGCAAGTATAGCTCGCATAGCAAGTTTTTGATGGCCGTTGGGGCCGATTGGAACACATCATACAATTCATGTGGAGTTGCTATGGAGGGATTCAATCCCTCTACAACCCTAGTCATTTGAAAATTGATAAATTGTTCTCTTAAAAATAAGGTGTAAACTGGGGATGGCGATCAACATGCCATTGCCTGAGGGATTAGTTCAGTTATCTTTTGAATCCTTTCCTCTAATACTGCTACCTGATCTATTTTCTGTTTAAGTTGATGAGCCTTCTCATAAATGGGTCTATGTAATTTCTCTTTTTCCAAACCCCACTGAGCCTTTTCCCATAGGAATTGCTAGTATAAGTGTAACCCTACAGCAACAGGGGTGGACAAATCTGCTGGTGGCATTGGTCCCTGATGAAGGATGTCAATCCATTCAGTGGAAATTTTAGGTACAGGTTCAGATGCCCTAGGCTGAGAAGATGTGGTATGTGGTTTTTCTTCCTTATCTTGATGTGGAAAAAGATTACCCTTACTTACGGCAAGAGTTCTGATTGAATTATTCTCTTGGCAAATTTCAGCTGTATTTGCCAAGACATCTAAATTCTCCTTACTGACCTGTCCTATTATGTCCCTAATCCCTTCCTAGTTAAACTAGAAGGAAAACCCTCTGAGTCATCTAAATCTTTGTCCATGGAATCCTCAAGGTTATCTTGCATACCAGGGCTATTAACAAATCCTTCCTAATTTTCTAATTCTTTATCACTTCCCACAAGAATATAACCAACACTGGAAACATCCTTTTCTGCTTCAGGATCCTTCTCAGAAGTATTACCTATTCCTTCAATTTCTATTGACCCTTGGTTTATTGGCTCAGGGATAGGTTTTTCACTGGATTGGGAAGATTTAGTTTCTATGGTATGAGTGGGTGGCTCAACATTTTTGCTAGAAGTAGCGGTAAATTGAGGACTTCTCCTCACGGGGGTTTGAATAGAACTTTGAGGGCTTGAGAGTTTCTTTTTCTTAATGGATATAGGGGTTTCTCTCATGGTCTCTTCTTCATCTTTAGGTAGGGTTTCATTAGATGCAGCATTCTCCTTTTCCCTACTAGATTGTGGTTCAGAATGTATTGCCTCTTCTCCTAGGGTTTTGCTTTCGGTCTCCTTAGAAGGTGACTGGGTTTCCTTAGTAGGAGAGGTATCAGGGGCAATAGTGGTTTTACAATGTTTCCTTCTTTTCTTTGTAGCAACAGGAGTTTATTTTATATAAGCCTTCCTTTTAGGCTGACTTGGGTTTGAGGAGGAGGCTTCAGGATCATTTCTTTTGATAACCTTACGAACTCCTGTTTCATATTTTTCTCTTCTCCTGACACCTTGGCCTCTAGGGCCTAATACCCTAGGTACTAAATTATCCATTTGTAAGAATTCCTCCCATGTACATATGGACTGTTTATTAAATTCTTTTTCTATGATAGCTTTAATTAAACAGTGGTGCGAAACAACCTGAACTTTTCCTATTTGAACCATAGCAGCTTGCTTCTAAATAATATTGAACAAAAAAATAGGTAGACTCACGGGTCGATTATCATGGCATAAGGCACTCAAAATTTTGAAATGTATCCCATGAAGGTATTTATATCGGCCTTTGAAAGTGAAATACTGAATGATGAAGGTGGCCGACTGCATGTAATCTTCAGGCAGTGAGATTCTCAAAGTACCCTGCTTCTTGTCAACGTTTAGAGGAGGGTCACCATGAAGAGTAAACTGTGCCCTAGCCGAATGTACATCAATGTCCTTTGACCATTTTTCCCCTTCTTGTGGTAACTTTGTGACCTTCACCACTATCTCCTCTGAGAATTCAACCTTCAACCCTTTCACTACTGCAAACCCACCTCATAAAGTACTCAGGAATTCTTGAGCGATTTTGTCATCAAATCCGTTGAGGCTAAGGCAGTAGTCTAACCATCCTCTTCTGCAGAATTTTTCACAACTGTCTGCTGATGCTAGAAGAACACTGTGATCAGATGGCTTGTGCCTTTGGATATCTCCACCCATAGCTACTACTGTCAAAATGCTGCCCCACAGAATGTATGCCGAACCTTGTAATGGAGAATTTGTTTTACAAACTCAAGCTTTTGTTTGTAGATTGATGGTGTGGAAATTTAGAGGTGAAAGATTTACTGAAGATCACTCGTATCAAGAAGTAGAGCTTATTGGTTTTCATAATTTTTTCATGTGTGTTAAGGTATGTTCCACCCGAACATGTCACACCCAAATCATTATTGTTTTAACTCAACCCTTAATAGCTTTTAATTCAATGATAATTGATGACATAATCATAGGTTACAGACTTAAAACATTTATCAGTAGTCATGTGGAAAAGGGTTTTGACAAGACAAGAAGTAAATATATTGAAGCACTGAAATGACCACTGAAATGACTGAAATAATAAACAATAATAAATGAATCTCCCCCCAAACTAAGGTGAAGGCATGGGTCCCACTGTGCCACGTCTCACAAGAGAATTAAATTAAAGAACACTAAACTCCTAAATAAAGAAAATAAATATGAAATATGTATGAGAGATCGTGCCACAAACCTGGAAAGAGTTGTAGGAAGAGAGGCTAATGATGAGATATGCTTGAATGGAGTGATACGGTGAAATGAAAAGATGAAAGAGAGAAAAATTTGAGGTGAGGTGTTGTTTTATTATGGAGAAGGTACTTTTGGGAAGAAAGTATTTATTATGGAGTGAAGCGAACATCATCCTCAAAGCGAAGAACAAATATGAGCGAGTGGCTCACATTCTTGTGCTACAGGAGGATTGTGGATGACAGTGCTCACAAATTGCTGCAGGAACTTGGTCTTGCTTTGGGGTTTATGGTACAGCTTGAGATGTTGGCCATTAACCAGTAACTTGAAGCGAACAGGGTCAATGGTTGACAACTGCACAACACCATTGGAAAATACAACAATAATTTCATAAGGCCCTAGCCAGTGGGTTTGGACCTTACCATGAGTGTGGTGATATCATGAGTCGTACAAGAGAGCCTAGTCATCGATGATAAATGTTTTATCTTTAATAAAATTGTCATGCCACTATTTGCGTTGTTGTTGGATCAGTTCGGTGTTAGCCAGGGCAGAATTTTGCCATTCATCCAGATTATTCAAAGTGAGAACTCATTCCTACTGAGCTGTAGTGAGATCAAGGTCAAGCTCTAATGTTGTTCGCAATGTCTTATGTTCAAACTCAATAGGCATCATGACCGTCTTACCATAGACTAACTGGAACAGGGTGAATCCTGTAGCAGACTTCCAAGTGGTGCGGTAATCCCATAGTGCTTCAGGAAGCCTGGCTGCCCAATCCTTCTTATGAACAGTGATGGTTTTGGTAAGTATGGCCTCCAATTCATGGTTAGTGACTTCAACTTGACCATTGGCCTGCGGATGGTAGGGAGATGACTTAGCATGACGAATGTGGTATTCTTCCATAAGAGCAGCGATGAGGTTGGAAGTGAATTGTGCCCCTTGATCGGTGACGATTTCCCTTGGAACACCAAAGCGGGTAAAAATGGCTTCATATAAGAATTTAGCAACATTGTTGTCCCAGGGATGCTTCATGGGTTTAGCCTCGGCCCACTTAGTAGCATAGTCAGTACAGACTAAAATGTAAGATTTACCTTGATAAGAAGGGTCAATGGGACCCACAAAATTGATGCCCCACTTATCCAAGGGTGTGACCACCACTTGTGGCTGCAAGGGAATCTCATTGGTCTTAGTAGGCCTCCCCATTCGCTGGCACTGATCACATTTCTTGGTGTACTGAGCGAAATCTTTGTGGAGAGTCGGCCAATAATACCTAGTAGTCAAGATTTTGAAGGCCATCCTTTTGGCTGCAAAGTGGCCACCGCATGGATCATCATGACATGCCCAGAGGATGTCATAAGTCTCATCCTCATGGATGCATCATCTCATAACTTGGTCTGGGCTAGTGTAAAACATGAAACCAACAATCCAAGAAAAGTTGAAACTTTTCTTAGCTAGCAGTCGACGTTCCTTGGAAGAAAAATGGGTTGGAGTTTGACCAGTTGTGAGATAATTGGCAAGATCAGCGTACCATGGATTGTGTGCTTGCAACAAGAACAAATGTTCATCCAAAAAACTATCATCGATGGCTACAGGATCATTAGGAATGTGCAAGTGAGAGAGAAAGTTAGCCACAACATTGGCTTTCTTGGGCTTGTCGATGATTGTGATGTCAAATTCCTGCATGAGTAGTAACCAACGAGCCAATCTTCTTGAGATAGATGGTTTATTCATCAGGTATCGGATCACAGAATGGTCAGTGTGGACAAAAATATGGTAACCTGTAATATAATGCCTAAACTTGTTTAGAGCATAAATTACTGTAAGCAATTCTTTTTCCGTCACTGTATAATTGAATTCAACTCCCTACAGATTCTTGCTAATAAAATAAATGGCATGTTTAATTGCATCCTCTTGCTGGCCAAATACTGCCCCGATAGCATAATCAGAAGCTTCTATATGAATATGAAAGGGAAAACCCCAATTTGGTCCGCGTAATATGGGTGTAGTGGTTAGAACTTCCTTCAGCTGCAGGAAAGACTTATCACACTCAGAATTCCAAGTAAAATCAGAGTCCTTTTTTAAATGATTATAGAGGGGAGCTGCAATTTGGCTAAAATCTTTGATAAACCATTTGTAATACCCAGCATGGCTGAGAAAACTCTGGACATATTTTTGCTTCTCTGGTGTGGTAAGAGTATTGATGACTGAAATCTTGGTGGGGTCGACCTGGATTCCATGTGAGGAAATAAAATGTCTCAAAACAACACCTTCTTCCATCATCATAAAGCACTTCTCACTGTTGAGAGAGAGATTATAGTCTTGGCATCTTCGAAGGACCTTTTCCAGGTTGTCCTTGGCTTCATCAAAGGTGTTCCCATAGGTAGTGAAGTCATCCATGTAGATTTCCATACAATTAGAAGATATGTCTGAAAAGATACTGATGACTACTCGCTGAAAAGTGGCAGTAGCATTACATAAGCCAAAAGGGAGGACAAAATATGCAAAAGTTCCCCAAGGATAGATGAAGGTAGTTTTCTCCTGATCCTCAGGAGCTATTTGAATTTGATTGTAACTACTGAACCCATCCAAGAAGGAAAAATACTTCTTACCTGCTAGGTTATCAAGGACTTGGTCTATGAATGGTAGTGGAAAATGGTCCTTTTTAGTGGCTATATTGAGCTCCCGGTAATCCACACAAATGTGCCATTTACCTCCTTTTTGGGAACTATGACAAGAGGTGACACCCATTGGCTGTCAGAAATTGGGTAGATAAACCCGACATTAAGTAGCTTTTGGAGCTTTATTTTGACTATATCCCTTAGGATAGGATTGACTCTTCGTTGGGGCTGCCTGACAGGTTTACAATCTGGACTTATATAGATTCAATGGGTACAAAGTTTGGGATCTATTACTTTCATGTCAGTGTAATCCTAGGAAAAAGCCTGCTAGTTTTCCTGTAGCAGCTGAAGGATATCTTTTTGACATGGTAACGAAAGGTTAGAGCTGATATTCAATTCCTTGCCAGGACTAATTTCCATTTTGATGACCTTATCCATCATGGCCAACTCAGCAATTGGAGGTGAAGCCTGTTCATGGGGTAATAAGAGATGAAGATAGTTGGAGGACAGTGAATATGGAGAGGCATTTGGAGTGGTCAAAATAGTCTCTAAGACACAGTCCGATTGCGGACACAACTGGGAATCGATGCCATAGTTATTAGTGAGGATAGATGAAATTATCTCATCTTCTTCCCTAGAAGTGACAAACGGCTCTCTTCCTATTACCATGAGTTGCTGTATTGAGTTGGTTTCTAGATCAAGTTCATCTAATTCTAGCCACATGGCATCCTCGTCCTGCAACATGTGTTGAGAAGGGGAGTAGAGTGTCAGGTTTTTGGTATTGATGCCATTAGAGATGGTCATCTTCCCTGATTGAAAAGCTATAAAGGCATCGGCAGTGGCCAACCATGGTTGTCCTAAAATCAGGGGGTATCCACCCATATCAACTTTAGGGGAGAGAACCACAAAGTCTACAGGATACTCCCAGGAATGTAGGATGAATATAACATCTTCAATTATGCCATCATGTTTAACAGTAGAACTATCAGCTAGTTGCAAAATGGTTGGCGTGTCTAAGAGACCAACAATGTTCAGATTGGATAGGACTTCTTTGGTCATAACATTTATAGACACACCTAAATCCACTAAGGCATTTGAAACTTGTATACCTTGGATGGTAACCGTAACCATAGGACTTCTTGGATACACATACTTGGGTACAAACAACTTGTCTAACATAAGATCAGATAGCTGGCCGACGACATGAATGGTCTTGGGATCCTTTTTCTTCCATCCAGGTTGTTTAATGCAAGCCTCCCAGATAGCTCTAGTATAGGCTGGGACTTCCTTGATAGCATCTAGGAAAGGAATTTGTACCGTTATATGCTTTAATTGGTCAAGTAGGTCTGCTACATCATGGTTTACTATGGGTTTAGTTTTTTTAGCTAATCTTTGAGGAAATGGAGGCTCTTTGGCTACAGGAGCCGACACATCTTTGTGGTCAATAGGAGGCTCCTCCACCTCAGTTATGATAGGGGGTTGTGGTGGAGCAAGAGTAGTTCCTGACCTGAGATGAATGTCATGTAAGGCATAGCTCTGCTGCTGAGCGGGCTGTTTGTTATTGGGATTAGGATTAGGTTGTGCGGGCAGCTATGGTGGCTTAGGAGGATTATTAGTTGCTACAGGAGGAGGCATTAGAGCTTGTTGCTGTGGAGGGGGCATTATGGTTTTCTAATTAGGTTGATTAGTCCATTGATTAGGTTGTTTCCACCCTTGCTAGGGTTGTTTCCAGCCTTGCTGGGGTTGCTTCCAACCTTGCTGGGGTTGTTTCCAACCCTGTTGGGGTTGTTGCCAACCCTGCTGAGGTTTCTGCCAATTGTTATACCGTCCAAAATTATGGGGACCTAAATTTGGGAAACTCTGCCATGGATTATTATTGCTAGGAATTTGAAGAGGATCTTGAGGCATACCTGGTCGTGGGGCCCATGGCCTGCATTGAGTGACATATAGCACTTCCCCATTCTCAATGATAGCTTTGAACTCTGTAGGCATTGACTAGGACTCTATATGTGTAATGGGCTTGCATTTACAACTCCTCTTCTTCTCCCTACAATGCGGGCAATATTCTGCAAGCACAAAATCAACATCCTCCTTCTTCTTTCAAGATTGCATAGTATCCAATTGAGTAGCGACATCATTAATGATGTCCTACTTGAAGTCTGATAGGAGATTAGAAAGTTCTATCTTGGATACCCCAGAGCCAGAAGACTTGTGTGGTAGGTCTCAGATTCCTCTACCCTTCTTGACAGCGGCCCAGGAGTAGTTCAGGAAGATATTTTTGATATCATCCCAATTTTTTTGTGTAACGTCACCTCCAGCCATCAGATCTAGAGCCTCAGTGCTCCCTTCATTGACACCTTTAATGAAAAGGTGTTTCTGAGAGTCCTCCTTCAGTTGATGCTGAGTGTTATGCTAGAGATTGTACATGAACCTGGAGACATAATCTTCCAGGGTCTCATCCTCTTTCTGGGTCATCCTGAAGATATCATCACCTTTCAAATCTCGCCCTCGACAGTATTCTTTGTATTTGGAAAGAAACATGTTGCTCATGGCAGTCCAATCTACTACGACATTAGCACCAAGGCCCATAAACCGTCTTAGCGCAACCTCCTTCAGAGTAGATGGAAATAACTTGAGCTTATGTGCATCAGTTGTATAGTCATAGCTCCTACAAAGGATGTCGAACTCAAAAAGGAAAGTCTCAGGGTCTTCGGTGATGAGGCCATAGAACTTGGGCAAGGCTACGGAGGGTATGTTCTTCAAATTTTGATTTCCCTACTGAGGTAGAATTGGGAAGGGAAAGGTTGGTTGAGCCATCCTTGGAGGAGGCCCTAGTAGTAGTAGGAGATCTTCTGGTTCAGCAAATAGTTCATCTAATTGCAAGGATTCATCAGATGATAGTAAGTGATCAAATGCATCGACAAATATGTTTTCAAATGGTTCTTCAACTTCTATGGGTGCAACTTGGGGTTCCTCAAGCTTAGAATGGAATAGATTAAATAGCTCAGCTTGATGATCTTGAGGAAGGAAACACCCAAGATGATCTCTTCTTCTATGCATAAAAAGAAATGCTAAACTAGGCCTAAAGTGACTCTAGGCTAGATTAGATTGACACCATCCCCGACAGCGGTGCCAAAAATTGATCAAACAGATGCATGGGAACTTAAAAACAAACATGGGGATTGTCTTTCATGTTTACAATCCTGGGGAATAGCAATTCTCACCATGATATTCAACTGGCCAAAAAATATATGCCTTTGATAATTTTTTGCACTGTACACCCAATAAACTGCAAATGGATTCAACTTGGCAAATAGGGAAAACAAGCTTACTAGGTCTAAAAATGTACACAGAGGATATTTATCATGTCTACAATGCAGGGAAACACTTATGTTTCAATAGTAATAAACAGGGCATGAAAACTAGGTCTTCAAAGTAGGCTATTTCATTGTGTTTGAATATGTGCAATATGCAAATTAATGCAAACCCCCCCCAAAACAACACTTCAGAAATGAGTCACAACTAACTATGTAAGACTGAAAATGGGTAGACACACTTAATGATAGGGGATTAAAAAATGTTCCAGGTCATTTTGCATGACAATTACTGAGCATCAGATTATCAACTCTCAAAGAGGGCAACTTAGAACACTTTTCAAGGTACATTCTAATATATATGCAAAATTTTCAACATGCTACTCTCAAAACTTTTGAGAGTACTAATAGTGGCTCTTACTGGGGATGCATGCCTTTGTAGGCATAAAAGGATCTCACACTATGGGTGAGAAGACCATACCTTATCCGTTGGGCCTAGAGTCTTACTCAATTGTTTGAATCTCATTTGATGGCCCCAGGCCACAAAATGAAAAGGAGATCATCAATTTTACCTCTGTAAAAAATCATCCTACTGAAAGACCTAATCTCTTTCAACCCATATTTACTTCCACCATACCACTATTGCATGTATAACCTACTTCCATTTCTAGTGTATTCTCTGTCATTTTGTATTGTATGTATAAACATAAACTAAAATTTTTCATCATTACTCAACACATATGTGTTACATTCATCACATGAAATGCATTCATATTTCTCACTCTTCATCTTACTTTCCTAGTCCATCAAAGTACCTCCCCACTAAATTGGAAATATAAAGCACTCATACTCATCCAAGTAGGGTGCAACATGCTACTCGAGATTATATACAACATCTATTTCAAATGTAAAACATTTATAAGCAATTCCTTAAAGGTGCTCATTAGATTTCTCAATAAAGAGTGGATTATCTCTGCACCAATAAGGATCATCATTAGTAGTAGCTGATAAAATGGATGGTCATCAAATAATGGGGTTTTCCAAACATTAATTTCTAATGCAAATATCTTTGTTTCATCCACACAATTTTTTTTTCTCAACATCACCACACCCTGAAAATTCATAAATGGTGTCCCCATCACAATCATAATTTTAATTAGCCATGAACTGACAACAACCAAAATTGTCCATTTCATTCGGTGATTGATCAACACACATACTTGAACTTTCTGTCATACCCACATATTCTGAGATAATATGTTCAAAGGGATCTCCTAGCTCAATAACATTATTAACCAAAAATGGTGGAATCATATTATTCAGGATCTCAACATCAAACATAGCTGATTCATGTGAGAATGATCCCATGTCATCAAAGTCTTGCATACTAGTATTGTCTTCAACAAATGTATAAATTTCTAGCTCTTCTTCAGACAAGCTACTGGATTCATCTAAATCATATGAGTGCAGATGGACATTCTTTGTTTCCTCCTAACTAGAACAAATAATAGTTTTGTTACATGGTATGGTATCTAAATTTTTTTCTAGCTCTGCATTAGCTATGTCACATATTTTCTCACTAACCTTCTCTTCACCAAGATGAAGAATAACCATCATCTGGGACAAGTTCTCTTTGCTCACATTTTTATTTGAATCACATCTCATAACATGGTTAGTGTGATTTGCAGAGTTTTAAATGCTTTGACATTGATTTTCACTTTTTCACTCACACCTTTATTCAAAATTTGGTGTCTTATGACAGTGAACACTTCCAGATAGATAGCCCCTAGGAATTCCATATATCAAGTTGTTCTCAATGTCCATTGTTGTCCTGTAAGCCTTATGCAAGGTTTGAGGATACTTATCTCTCATCAAATATCTCATTTCTTCATCAAATGTAGCTAGATAAACAACCAAAAAAATTTCATCACTTGGTTTGTAGTTTCTAGGAATTTCATCCAACGTTCTTGCAAATTTGAGATTGAAGGCAGGAATCAACCCATTTTCTTCCTTTTGAATGTCTATGAATCTTTTTATAACTAAACATGGATTAAATATTTCACAAGATTGTTCTATGAAAGTGGTGTAGGGGAAAAAGTGGTTCATAGGCCACAATATTGTTTTTTAATCCTTTAAGGAAACCTTATCATAGATTTTAAGCCTTGAGGAAATCTATTATAGTTTGGTGTAAGATGACCTATAAGGTCCATCAATTTTGTTGTGAAATAGAATAAGCCACAAGGCAATACTATAAGCCCTAGTACATTCCTACTTGGTCATGTCATGTCCAAGGTACAAGAGGTCACCTAAGATGTTTAGGGATCATTTTGAAGTGTTTAGTATATGTGGGAATCTCATCAATTCCCAAATATTTCTCAAATGTGCAAAACTGCAAAAGATGTAAAAGTTGCAATAGTTGCACTTTGCAACTTTGCAAGTTTCGGGAGAAAATTTTGCAAGATTGTGCTTGACGGTTACATGGGTCATTTCAGGTGGTTTTAAATTATCCAAGGGAGTTTAAAATTCCTTGGAACTGATTTGGATTTCTTGTTGATCATTTGGGAAAGAAAACTTAAGTTTTTCTCTCCAATTACTGTGTTTTTTCTATTAATTTATTGTTTCAAAGTGGTGTACAGATCCATATGAATTAGTAGAAGAAATATAAGGGAATGGTGGTGTAATATGATGCTTTATTTTTCATTTTTTTTTGGTTTTAAGTGCTAAATTGGTCATAGATAGGAGTATTATTAGTTTGATTCAAAACGGGTCTATAAATCTCAAATTTGAGGGTTTGTATGCAAAAGGCCCTAAATTCTAACATTCCTCCATGGGAACATGCTAAATCTTTGGGGTATGTTAAAATATCTTGTATTTTATTATTTTTTATATGTGTTAGGGTTGTGGAGGCAGAAACACCATTTTTACCATAATTCCCTAGGCTTGGCATGAAGAATGTGACAAGCCTGATGCGAGGAAATGGTGTATAAGTTATATAAATGAAGGTGTGTGGGTGTGATAAATGTTGTAGGAAAGAAATATTTGAGGTCATACAAACCTAATATAAGTGTTTTTGGTTCACTCCTAATCTAATGGTGAAGAATTCTTGTAAGTTCTCCATCATAGACTAGTACAGACCTAGGAAGATCTAATTTGGACACCTATGAGTTGACCTACCAATCAAGGAACCCATAACCTATTTTGTAGTATTACAAGTAGGGGGATAAAGGGTATCCAAAAATGGTAATAGATGTTATAGCTATGTAGGAATTTTAAGAGATATCCCAAAAAAATCATGAGCTAGGCCTAATGCAGTTAGGTCTCTATTAGGACTGTTACCAACAAGGTTGGTTTATGAAGTTCTTGGAGTAGAATCAAAGGATAAAGGTACATAAAACAAAGAGGAAAGAAGGTGAGTCACATCCACACATGGCCTAATGCAATTCCATGGAAATATCCTAAGTGAAAGGGTTTGGGTGCTTGAGAGACGAAGTGAAAGAAGAGGCTCTTGGAGAGGGAGATTGGATCTCCTAGAGAAGTGAGGATTTTTTTGGGAATAAAGGCCTTGGAAGGAGACCTAATAAAAGTACTAGGACACCTTGAGAAGGTGGAGAAGAAATTGGGAAAGAAAGAATCATTGGATGGTTCAAATATCCTAGAAGACATCATAGCAAGACAATTTCATTCAATACCCTAAACCCTTTGCATCAGAGTGGTATTAGAGCCAAACATTTTTTTAGATTTGCCGTATGTCAGACTTAGAAGAATCAGAGGCTAGCTCAATGCCTCCAAATTCTATGACCCAAGATGTCATCAGATACATGGTGGAAGAAATGCTCTCAGAATCTAGATTGAGAGAAGAGGTAAAGGTGACCCCAGTCCACAAGAAGGAGAAAGGTAAGGTGGTGAAAAAGTGGGGAGATGAGATAGATATAGAAGATGATGAAGAGGAACTTAAGACAGAGAGGAGAGAGGAATACATGCTAAAGGATCAAAACATGTTCTTGGATGCCTTAAAACCTATAACCAAGGATAAACTTAAAGGTTTACATCTTTATAGTTGGAACCTAAATGGAGAAGAATTGTTGGACTGGATTAAAGCACTTGATAACCAGTTTGACTAAAAGGAAGTTGTAGAAGAAAATAGGGTAAATTTGGTTAAGTCAAGATTACAGGGCTCAACTTTAGTATGGTCAAATATGATGAAAGAAGAAAGAGTGCAAGAAAGATCTCTATTTATACTAGAGGACTATGAAGTGCAGATGCACAATAAGTTGCAAAACTTGAGACAAAGGGACTTAGATGTAAGTGCTTACACCGAGGAGTTCCATAATCTTAGTTTGAGGGCTAGGAAGCAAGCAAGTGAAGTGGAGAAGTTAGTTAGGTACCTTAATGGACTTAGGTAAAACATACAAGATGAAATAATAATACTCACCCTTGATATAATATACAAATAATTCCAATTAACACGTAGGGCAGAGGAAATGATAAAGAGAAGAGGAGACTGAAGCTAAAGGAATAGAGGTGGAATAATTTTTAGGTGTAGATGCACATTTGATAGAGGGAAAAGTTTACAAAGGTCTAAAGATTCAGAGGGTAACTGTGCAGTCTCACCACACAATGGTGGACAATTCAAAGGCTCACTCAGAGGAAGGAACAATGGAAGGGGAAGATTTGGAAACCAAGGTAGAGGTTCCACTGTATTCACTAGAAAGTGTTATAATTTCTACCAAGAGGGACATACTATGAGTAGATGTCCTAAATAAGATACTAGTTCATCCATGGGAGAAAGAAGAACTCAAATAGTGTAGGAATAAGATACTCAAAGTGTAACCTCACCCATAAGAAAAGTAGGACCTGTCTTGGATGGTGAAAACTTGATGCTGAGAAGGATATTGTTGAAGATCCCTCACTCTAAGGAGCCTCCTCAAAGGAAAAGACTCTTCAAAACCACTTGTAAGTCTCATGGTAAAATTTGTAAAGTCATTGTGGATTCAGGGTCTACAGAGAATATAGTAGCAGTTGAAATGGTAAAGAAGCTTAATATGAAAAGATTACCCCATGTGAATCCTTATAAGGTATCTTGGATTAATAAAGGGAAACACATGTTAGTTGATGAACAAGCCTGGATAGAATTTGAGATATGGTAATATAGGGATAAATTTATATGTGATATATTTCCTATGGATGCATGCCACTTATTGTTAGGATTGCCCTGGCAGTATGATGTTAAAGCAGTCCATGATGGGGAGAAGAACTCCTATGTTATCACAAAAGATGGAAAGAAGTTTCAAATGGATCCACTCCCTAAACAAGGGGAAGGAATTCATGTGGGATCTAGTTTCATGTTGGTGAGTGGGAAGGAATTATTGAGGATGATGAAACATGAGGGAAATCAGGGATATGTCATTATAGTCAAGACTAAAGAGGAACCCAAAGAAGAACCAAAGAAGGAAGTACCAATAAAGGTGGAAAAGTTACTAGACCAGTACAAAGGCATAGTAGAAGAAGATGTTCCAAATTATTTTCCACCCATGAGGGATGTCAACCATAAAATAGACCTCATAAAAGGGGATAAATTTCCCAATAAATCTACCTATAAAATGACACCAAGTCAAAATGAGGAAATTGCCAAACAAGTCCAAGAATTGCTAGATAAGGGGTTTATTAGGAAGAGCTTAAGCCCATGTGTTGTTCCCACTATTTTAGTGCCTAATAAATATGAAAATGGAGGATGTGAAAAGATTTTAGA
Source organism: Thuja plicata (assembly GCA_018584345.1). Classification (NCBI taxonomy): domain Eukaryota; kingdom Viridiplantae; phylum Streptophyta; class Pinopsida; order Cupressales; family Cupressaceae; genus Thuja; species Thuja plicata. The sequence goes on from MU228212.1 coordinate 2,801,011, forward strand.
GCCATCAACAAGATAAATATAAGATATAAGTTTCCAATGCCAAGAGTAGAAGACTTAATGGACAACTTGGGTGGAGGATGTTACTTCTCAAAGGTAGATTTGAAATCAGGATATCATCAAATAAGGATTAGAAATGGTGATGAGTGGAATACCACCTTCAATACTAATGAATGGCTCTATGAGTGTTTGGTGATGCCCTTTTGGTTCACAAATGGACCTAGCACATTCATGAGGCTCATGAATGAAGTGATAGCATAATTTATTGTTAAATTGTTCATTGTATACCTTGATGAAATTTTGATTTTTAGCAGGAGAAAAGAGGAGCATATCAAAACTTTGGGTTTGTTAATGAAGAATTTGGAGGAAGCCAAGTTGAATATCAACCTTGAAAAATGTGAGTTTCTCAAAACAAAGCTTGTGTATCTTGGTTTTGTAGTTTCCCAAGGGTATTTGTGGATATCTCCAAAGTTAAGGCAATCTTAAATTAGCCAACTCCTAATTCAATAGGGGATGTTAGGAGCTTTCATGGTCTAGCCTCTTTTTATAGGAAGTTTTTTAGAAATTTTAGTCATGTTTGTGCGCCCATACTAAATAAAATCAAAGGGAGAACTAGGTGTCAATTTAAATGGAAAAAGGGTGCCAACAGAGGATTTGAACTGTTGAAACAAAGAGTAGTAGAGTTTCCCTCACTTAAGCTCTCTGATTTTAGCCAATTGTTCACTATGGAGTGTGATGTAAGCCACTTATCCATTGGTGTAGTTTTGAGTTGACATCCAGTGGCATTCTTCTGAGAATCATTGAATGAAGACTAGAAAAAGTAATCTACCTATGACTGAAAGCTCTATGTCATGGTACAAGCCATCAAAAAATGGAGACATTATCTACTGCCTAAAGAGTTTGTAATTTTCACAAATAATCATGTACTTAGTTTCCTTTATGGACAAGACAAGTTGAAACACAGACACCTTAAGTGGGTTGAGTATCTCCAAGCTTACACCTTTACCATCAAACACAAGAAGGGAACATCTAACAAAGTGGTAGATTCACTAAGTAGAAGGGTGCTAAAAATACAAGAAGTACAACTCCAAAGTGTATGAATAAGTGAACTCAAGGATCTCTACCAAGGTGATAAGGATTTTGGAGACATTTATGTTATTTGTTCTGATTTTACTAATGCATGTCATGTTGCATATTGGTAGTATATGGTGCAGGATAGATTTCTCTTCAAAGGACACCTTCTTTCAATAGCACAATGCTCCATAAGGGATAATATCATCAAGGAAAAGAACCAAGGTAGTTTGGGAGGACATTTTGGAATAGACAAAACTTTGGAGCGGGTTAAAGATTCTAATTTTGGCAAAAACTTCAAGCAGAGGTAAGGAAATTTGTAGAGAAATGTGTTATTTGTCAGAGGGCTAAAGGAACTTCCAGTAATGTAGGGTTATACCAAATATTGGTCATAAATCAAAGCTCATGAGAGTGTTTAAGTATTGGTCATACCCCAAAGCCCCTAGGTATTCCATATATCAAAATGTTCTCAATGTCCATTGTTGTTCCATAAGCCTTATGCAAGGTTTGAGGATCCTTATCTCTCAGAAAATAAGCTCATTTATTCATAAAATGAAACTAAATAAAAAACCAAAAAAAATACATCACTTGGCCTGTATTTTCTATTAATTTCATCCAATGTTCTTGAAAATATGAGATTGAAGGCAGGAATAAACTCATCTTCTTCCTTTTGAATGTTTATGAATCTTTTTATAACTAAACTTGGATTAACTCTTTCACCAAATTACTCTATGAAAGTGGTGCAGGGGAACAAGTGGTTCATAGGCCAGAGTCTTGTTTTGTAATCCTTTAAGGAAATCTTATCATATCTTGTAAGCCTTAAGGAAATCTAGTAAATTTTGGTGTAAGATGACCTATAAAGTCCATCAATTTTGTTGTGAAATGGATTAAGCCACAGAGTGATGCTATAAGCCTAGTCCAGTCCTGCTTGTTCATGTCATGTAAAAGGTTTAGGAGGTCACCTGATATGTTTAGGGATCATTTTAAAGTGTTTATTATATGTGGGAATCTCATTGATTCCAAAATATTTCTCAAATGTGCAAAACTGCAAAAGATGTAAAAGTTGCAAAAGTTGCACTTCGCAACTTTGCAACTTTTGGGAGAAACTTTTCCAAGATTGTGCTCGATGGTTCCAAGGGTTTTTGAAGGTAGTTGGAACTACCCAAAGGGATTTTAAAATTCCTTGGAACCTATTTGCATTTTTTTTCATCATTTGGGAAATAAAAGTTAAGTTTCTCTCTCTAATTACTACGCTTTTCTGTTAATTTGTTGTTTTAGAGTAGTGTACAGATTTTTACGGATTGGTAGAAGAAATAAAAGGGAATGGTGGTGTAATATGATGTTTTATTTTTCATTTTATTTTGTTTTGAATTTTTTAAGTGTTCATAAATAGGATTAGTATTAATTTGATTCAAAATGGGTATGTAAATCCTGAATTTGAGGGTTTACATGCAAAAGGCTCTAAATTCTAATATTCCTCCATGGGAACAGGCTAAATATTTGGGGAATGTTATAATATATTTTATTTTAGTATTTTTTTTATAGGTTTTAGGGTTGTGGATGCAAAACACCATTTTTCCCATGATGCCCTAGGCTTGGCATGAAGAATGTGACAAGCCTGATGCGTGGAAATGGTGTATAGGTTATACAAATAAAGGTGTGTGTGTGTGTGATAAATGTTGTAGGGAAGGAATATTGGAGGTCATAGAAACCTAATAAAAGTGTTTTTGGTTCACTCCTAATAAACTAGTGAATATTTCTTGTAAGTTCTCCATCATAGACTAGTACAAACCTAAGAAGACCTAATTTGGACACCTAGGAGTTGACCTAACCAGTCAAGGAACCTAGAACCTATTTTGTAGTATTTCAAGGAGGGGGATAAAGGGTATCCAAAAATATTAATATATTTTAGGTTTATGTGGGAATTTTAAGAGATATCCCCAAAAATCTCATGAATTAGTCCTAATGCAATTAGATCTCTATTAGGCCTGTTACCGACAAGGTTGGCTTGTGAAGTTCTTGGCCTAGAGTTAAGGCTAAAGGTGAATTCAAAATAGAGGAAATAAGTGTTAGAAATAACTTGGGGGGGGGGGGGTGAATCAGTGGCCTAAAACATATTCTAATTATTCAACCCAAAAAACTTAGTACCACAATATTAAGCCTCTAGTTATCTTCAGTCGTATAAGATGAATGCCTTTAAATATACTTATCAAATAACTACTGCTTGGAGTTATCTTTTAAACCTTATTCTTTATTTTTACCTAATAGTAGTCTTTCATTTACCAAAAAATAGTAAATTGCTTTGTGTATACCTATCAATCCAGATTAGTTATGTATAATGCAAAACACTAAAGTAATGACTCATAAACACATTGGCACATGAATTTTTAATGTGGAAACCTTATTAAGGGATAAAAAACTTGGGACCGGTAACCCAAAATTTTCACTCTTTTGAAGTGAGCTCGGTGAAGAGCCAACCCTGTTAAAGGTTACAAACACACTATTAGGTGTGACCTTTTTAGAGGATTTAAAAGATTAGTTTGTCACTTGATATCGGGCATCTCTATGCTACCTTCTATGACTAAAACTAGTGTAGTTTGTCAAATGGTATCTGGCATCTCATGCTATCTTCATGGTCAAAATTTTTGATACTCCTTGGGATGTATCTCAATATAGAAAGGATCTTTAAATCCTACTCGGTTAAGAGACTTTTCTGAATCAATGGTTAAACTAAAACAATAAATGATCTGTTCACATATACAACTTATACTTGCAGATTTTTAGATCTATTGTAAGATCATTAAACCATTCTGATAAATATATCTTTTTAATACCTTTGCTCCACTTTTGTTCTTCTCGGTGATGTTGTGCTCTATTGCTCGGTGTCCACAAAAATATTTAGCTCTTTCCTCAGCTTGATTGATCAGGATTGTATGAAGTTGTTCTTCATCAGTTTCTCTTCAGCATCCTATTTTTCATTCACTCCCCTTAATTCATAATAAATTACTTTGTCTCTTTATAGACATGATATCACCATTTCTCTCTTCTTGATTTTCTTGTTCTTGGTGTGATCCGCAATCTTAGCCAATCTTGATTTAAAGAATAACTCCTATTTTATCTCTTAGAAATCTTCTTTCCAACTGGATAAAACAACTTTAAATTGTTTACTTATCTCTGGGTTTATCTTGTTGATGAAAATAATGATAACAACCAGTTAAGTCTATTTTTAGCTCTACCAGCTAGATATTTTGTCATTTCTGAACTCCAGTTAACTTCAGTGTTTTAACTCTTTGATAGCGTTGGTCAACACTTCAATTCTCCTTGGGCTTATCCATCGGTGTTTTTTGTCCATCGGGGTTGTCTATCCTTCAGGCTTTACTGCAAAGTTCTACTCGTCGGTTAACAGTTTAATTCTTGCCATCGGTAATGATTATGATTCTGCTCTTTGGTAATGCTCATCGGTTTATTTTCTTAGGCATCAATATTACTTAAATTTCAGTTATCTCTGTCTGTCAGATTCCACTAGCCTTCGGTGTTTGAAGTCACTTAGTGAATGCTTGTCTTAATGCATTACTAAAAGAATAATCTTTATCTCTCTAATTCTCTGAAGTTTTTGACATTTTGATTATAACCGATTAGATTATATCAAGTTGATATCAATGACAATACAATCCATTAACTTATTTAATTTCTTGCATTATCTTTCTGCATCTTGGTGATCAACTTAACATCTTCAAACATTCAATTAGTTACTTGTCATCAATCTCTCCCTTTGGCATTGATGGAAACACACTAAATTATCATACTATATTATTACTAATATAATATGAAATATAATAGTTTCATCAATCTCTCCTATTGTAACTATTACAAATGTCTGGTTCTCGATAAGCTCATATAAATTAGATTTGTTTCTTGCAGAGTGGGGTCCTTCAATCTTCAATCTTCAATATTCAATCTTCAATCCCTTTATTGGATAGATGTAGCAGCTTCTGTCTTTTTTCTGATATGTAATCTGCCTTGATTGTTCCTCTTCTTGATAATCTCTTTTTCCTTTGACAACAATCTCTCCCTTAGACGTATTCTCTCCCTTAGATGGATATTTCATATGTAATCAATCTCTCCCTTTGGATATTGATTAACTCTTCCTTTTGATTCTTAGGAACTTCTCTTCATGGATAATGATATAATCTTTTCCTGATAATGAGATCATCTCTCCCTTATAATAAAGAATCTTTCTCCCTTATGATAATGAGAATCTCTCTTCCTTATGATAATGAGAATCTCTCTCCCTTTGAAAACAATGCCAAACAATTTTCTTATATATCATCTTCCATTCTCTTTTTATAATATACTCCTTGAATTTCCCTATCCATCAACAATACATTGTCTCTGGTGTTTAGTGCAGATTTGTACCTTGCTGTATACAGATTTATTTGTTTCTATCCATCTTGGTGCTTGCATCAATATGAATGTTCTTTTGATTGTGTGTAGATTGATGTTCCTCCTAGTCAACTTGTTGACCGATAGACAAGGGTTGTACCCCTAGTATCTGTCTTAAGCACTCAAATGTATCTTTTGGTAATGGCTTGGTGAATATATCAGCTAATTATTCCTTTGGTTGAACATATACTAGTATCACCTCCTTTGGTTGCACTTGTTCTCTTAGATAGTGATACTTGATAGAAATATGCTTACTCTTAGCATGCATGACTGGATTCTTAGAAATGTTAATTGCACTGGTATTATCACAACATATAATCACTGGTTTTAGAATCTTCATATTCATACATTCCAACAACTATTTGATCCATGCAATATTGGAGCAATTTGCAGCAGCAACCACATATTCTGCTTCTATAGTAGACTGAGAGATGCATCCTTACTTCTTTATGATCCATGTGACAAGTTTGTCACCCATGAAGAATGATCCTCTAGCTGTTCTCTCTCAGTCATCAATGTTTCAAGCCCAATCAACATCTGTATAGACTTGTAGCTCAAATTTTCCTTCTCTTTTATACCATAAGACATAGTCCTCGGTGTTCTTCAGATATCTCAGAATTCTCTTGACAGCAGTCATATGTGATTCTTTGGGATTAGCAGAGAATCTTGCAACTATTCCAATTGCATGTGCTATATCTGGTCTGGTATGAACAACTTGTGTGTGTGATTTTTGTACCTAATTAAGAAAGACACAACACTTCAATAGATCATTGCATTAGCTAAAAAGGGGTTAGATGAGCATGTAAAACCAACTAATATCAACCTATTTCTTTCTAACTAAGAAGAAAGTGATTAATAACATAATAGCCCTCAGATTATGCTACTATCAGTGACATATATGACTTAGCATGAAAGATTTGAATTGAAAAAAGATATTTAATCATTAAACAATGCATTCTAGCTCTAAAAATGGAGATAATAACAATGCATAAACATGAAAATCTAAATGAAACATGAATCTAGATGAATCCTAGCAGCATAAAAATGAATTTTCCATATGAGATGAAGGATCCTTTGCTCTCAAAAATCCCTTCTATTTATAGAAGAATGAGGTGAGAGAGGGGGGGACAAGGTTCATTAATGAGTTGAAAATCTCATTAATGGTGTGTAAGAAGAAATGGATGCCAAAGGCATTCAATAGGCATGGGCTCAAGGAATCTTCATTAATGAGGAATTAATGAAAGCCTTAAAGAAGCATGGGAAGGGTGTAAGAGAGTGGCTTGAGAAAGTAGACTTGAGGAAGGAATCTTGAGATTCCTTGACTTTCCCAAGTGGGTGGAGTCCTTAATCATTCCTTAATGGAATGTGACAACATTAGGAGGTGGGTTAGGATAGAATTAGAATTAGGATTAGATTAGCATGGGGGAATAGATTGGGATGGGTTAGAACCCAAGGTAGAAGTGGTTGAGATAGGTTAGGTTGGGGTTTAGGGGAATATAAATGAAATGAATTATTTTACATAATTCATTTAAATATATAGGATTTAATTATTTAAACATTTTATTGCTTTTCAATAATTAAGGGGACTATAGCCATTTTAATTAAATTAATTAGGCTAGGGGAATGGGTTCATTTGCAAGTGAGCAATTGATTTATGGGTTTATTTAATTCTTTTATAATTAAATACTATAGCCATGTTTGAATTTGATTTGATGTAATTGGTTAAAATTGATTTGAATTGTATGGCTATAATAGTTAATATAATTCAGTGATAGAAATCACCTAGGACATCAAATTTGATTTAAAATAATTTATGCCAAAGTAACATTGTCATAACATGATTGGGGGTATGATCACACTTAGGGAAAATAGGGTCTATAGTCAGAACAGACCAAATCCAGGTGGTTACATTTTCCCCTCTTTGAATTGATGTGCGAGCAGCGCATTGATTCAAAGAAAGTTTTTGATTTTGACTTCAGAAAGATTGAGAATTCCGTTCTTGGTTGTCGAAATAAATGTTGATGAGATCAGTCTTGCACTTGATTGAACTAAACTGGTAGAATTGAATTTGAACTTGGTTGTCATACAAAGGTGAATAAAATATTTTAAAGATACCAATTCTAAACTTGGTTGTCGTCCAAAGATTGGTAATACTGAATCTGAACTTGGTTGTCATCCAAAAGTTAGTAAGAAGCTACCAAGAGCTTAATAAGAATATTTTAAAATGAAGAAAAACAAGATATCCAACTTATGAGAATCAAATCTTTCTATCCAACAGTTCTAACTTAGTCAAGGAAACTATCATGCCCCTAGTTTGTTTGATAACAAAGTCATTTTAATGCTATTTTGAGCAAAAATTTAATTGATGATAGTGTGATCATGCCCCCTCGAGAATGAAATCGAAGGAAAAGAATAAAATCCCTTTGTTGAAATGATGTATCACTTGCAGGAAGCAGTTGGGGCAAGAAAGAATAGATTAGAAAAAGTGAAAATGAGAGGGTGTTTAAGAATAAACACACAGTAACAAGGTTAATTAGGTGAAAATGTGAGTTCGGTTTCATTCCCGATAGATCAGAGATTGCAGGAATAATTGATTATGTAATTAACTTGGATTTAGAAGAAAATTGAAATCATTTTGAGCTCAAATTCCTTATGCTTTTATTTTCTTCAAAATGCATTATGCAACCTCTAAATGCAACTATATGCAGACTCTTAGGACTTGTCACTGATTAGAAAATATTGCAACAATTTTATCATCATTGGGCACTTTTCAGAATGGATACCACCTAATAGTAAAACAATCACTAATACCCACTGATATTATGAAATTATGAATACTATGTTTTATTGAAATGTCAGAAATAGACTTAGGCATCAAGGCATAGAAGCCATGATAACAAAATAGTCACCTTCCTTTTATTATATCAGAATCTGTGTAAGACAAGATATTGGACCCGCAATGACCTTGAAAATTAATATCCTTGGGTACATTATGCTTCATATACCTTAGTGAGAATTTGAGTCAGAAAATAGACAAGGAAATTGTTCCAACCTCACCATAGTTTACACATAACAAAGATCAAGATATATAAGGCTATCCACCCATAGTGGCAGCTCTGACCATAAACATCCAAGTTAGGTGAAATTTATAGGTTTATTTGGAACAAACATCATATGCAGAAAACCAAGAAAAAATTATGCCCCCTATCATTGCGACTCTATGTCTTTGCACAGACGTCATGGAGTAACTCGAAAGGTATAACAACATCAATTGAGAATCAATAAAAGTTCATAACTGCTTAGATGCCCCTAGTTAAACATTATCAAGACATAAAAGAGTTATAATCAAAACAAGATCAAACTGTGTTTAAGTAGTATTGAGTCATCTTGAAAGCACAGTATAGATTCATCAATCAAAAAGTTTAGAATTCAAGAAAATAGGTGTTCCATGTTTGTATACAATTTTTTTGTTGTTTGGAATCCAATGCAGGTTTTAGGAGCACCGTTCATGTTAGTGTAATGTTTGTGTCATCCTTGTTTCATGAATGTGATAGTGGGAGTGAAAGTAGCTGAGAGTATTGTATCACAAGACAAACCATCTATGACAACCTAGAAGATGCAACCTATCAGACTGGAAAAGATGCTCCCAGTGTAGAATGAATTGTTCCCTAGAACTGAAAAGAGAAAAATCCCAAGCAAGGATAAGATAGTCGTAAGGAAAAAAAGTCAACATTTTAGCACATGTGTAATTATGAAGGCTTAGTATCAGTGATGCTTTGATAGATGGAGTGCAGAACACAAGTGACGCCTGATTGCCAGGTTTTCACCACTTGGCAAGATCTTTTCTTTCTTTTTTCTACCAAGATGCCTATTTGACCAGGTTGTCATCAAGGCACTTTTCTCTTTTTCAAATTTATTTCTATTTTTTATTTTTTGAATGTTTTTGTAGTATCAAGGTGCCTGTTTACCAGGTTTTCACTAAGGATACCCTTTCTTCATGACTTTTTCCATTGTTTTTGGATTTCTTCAAAATTAATTTTCTGGATGTTTTTGTTATTTTTTGAAAACTATTTGCTATACAAGCTCTGCTAGCTGAACATCAAGCGTAGAATCACTTCAAATGTAGAGTGTTGATAGGATTTGGAAGAAAATATCCCTCAGGTGTAGCTAGTTGATAAGCTCTAGTCCCAAAAGTTGCAGTGATAACATAAGGTCCTAACCAATTAAATTCAAACTTTCCTTTTTGCTCTTTGTTAGGCTAGTTTTTAGGATTCTCTTTTAAGATCAGATCTCCTAATTCAAATTTGCGTGGTTTGACCTTCTTGTTGTAGCCTTTGGACATATGTGATTTTTACACCTTTAGATGGTCGAATGCCTATTGTCTGTGCTCATCTAGTAGGTTCAAATAATTTGCCCTATCAATGTGGTACTGCTCATCAGTAACAAGACCGTGTAAAGATATCTGCAAAGATGGGATTTCAACCTTAATAGGTAGTACTGCTTCAGCTCCATAGACTATAGAAAATGGTGTGGCTCCAATTGGTGTTCTTATGCTTGTTATGTAGGCCCATAGTGCTAGATTCAGTTGTAGATGCCAGTCTATGCCAGACTTACTTACAGTTCGGTGCAAGATTTTCAGAATATTTTTATTGGATGCCTCAGCTTTTCCATTACCTTGAGGGTAATAGATTGAGGAGCAGTGTTGAGTGATATGGAATTGTTCACAAAGGTCATCAATATCTTGATTTTTAAATTGGGCGCTATTGTCTATTACAATTGAAGAGGGTATCCCATATCTATAGATAATGTAGTTCAGAATGAACATGGCCACCTGTTTGCTAGTGGATTTGATTAGTGGCATGAACTCAACCCAATTTGTGAAATAATCAATGGCCGTAATGATGAATTTGTTTCCATTTGAAGAATTGGGATATATTTGTCCAACCAAGTCAAAGGCCCATTGCTGAAATGGCTAATGTGTAATGAAAGGTATGAGTTCTCTGGCAGGAGCATGGATGAGATTTCCATGTGTCTGGCATTTATGACATGTTTTCAAGAATTCAATAAAATCTTTTTCCATGGTAGGCCAGCAATAGCCAACTCTGAGTAGTTTCTTGGCTAGTCAAAAGCCGTTGGAGTGTGATCCACATACACCTTCGTAGACCTCTTTTAATGCGAGATCAGACTCTTTAAGTTATAAACATCTAAGAAGAATACCGTCTAGACCTCGTCGATATAAGTTATTAGTTATGAGGACATAACGTGATGCTGTCCTAATCAGGGCTCTCTTCTCATTTCGGGATAGATCATTAGGAATAGTCTGGTCAGTTAGGTAGGAAATGATCTTCATATACCAAGATTGGTCTGGGGTAGTCAAAGCATAAATTAATTGGTATTCAGGGACATCAAAGGTGGGATAGGATAGTTCTTCCACCAAGAAGTCATAGAAAAATTGATGTTCTTCCAGTTGTAACATGGACACCAATGTAGCCATGGCATCTGCAGCCTTATTTTCTATTCTGGGTACTTGCTGGAATGTGATGAAGACAAAATATTTCTTTAAATCATCAACTAGCTGCTTATAGGGCATCAAATTCTCATCTTTCATTTGATAATCACCATTGACCTGATTGATAATTAGTTGGGAGTCACTATATACGTGTAACTCTACAATCTTCCACTCCATAGCTAGCTTAAGACCGTTTACCAATGCTTCATATTCTGAAATATTGTTGGTGCATGAAAACATCAATTTGTAAGATTTGGGAATCTTATAACCCTAAGGAGTTATGAATAGGACCCCTGCTCCAGAGCCTTGTTGAGTGAATGAACCATCAAAGTACATCTTCCATGGATACTTAGTTAGATGCATGATTGTTTCATCAGGGAATTCAATATTTAAGGGTTCATCATCCTGGAATGGTGAATCAACCAATTTATTTGCAAGGACTTGTCCTTTAATAACTCTCCTTTCTACATATTCAATGTCAAACTCACTCAGAAAGGACCCATTTTTCCAAACATCCTGTTAATGCTATTTTTCTTAGGAGATATTTTAAAGGATCTATCTTAGAAATGAGCCTTACTATATGTGACAACATGTAGTGTGTCAATTTTTGTGATGCAAAGATGACTGCTAAGCATGCTTTCTCAATAATGCTGTAATTGAGCTCATAGGTGACTAGTGTTCTACTAATATAGTAGATAGATATTTATTTCTTTGTTTCATCCTCTTGTGCTAATAATAATCCTAATGATGTAGGTGTAGCTGGAATATACAAGAGTAATGGCTTGTCGTGAATAGGTGTCATAAGAATAGGAGGAATAGCCAGGTACCCTTTTAATTCTTTGAAGTTGGCTTCACAGTGTTCGTCCCATTTGAAGGTGACCCCTTTATGTAGTAATTTGGTAAAGGGTTGTTCTCAGTTAGAAAGTTGTGACATGAACCTCCTAATTGATTGGAGTCTCCCTTGTAACATCCTCATTTGATTGGTGTTGCATGGAGGAGTCATCTCTAGAATAACTTTCACCTTTGCGGGATCTACCTCAATTCCTTTTGCTGAAACTATAAACCCTAAGAGCTTCCCTGATTGGACTCCAAAGGCATATTTCTTTGGATTGAGCCTGAGCTAAAATTGCTCCATTCTATCCAATATTTTCCTTAAATCATCAACATGAGTGCTCCTTTCTTTGGATTTAGCCAAGGTATCACGTACGTAATCTTCCATGTTTTTATGCATCATGTCATGAAATATAGTAGTCATCGCTCATTGATATGTTGTGCCTGCATTATTTAGCCCAAATGGCATGACATTCCAGGAAAAGGTTCCCCATGTGCATGTGAATGTAGTTTTCTCTTGATCCTCACGGGCAATTTTGATTTGATTATAGCCCAAGAATCCATCCATTAATGAATACATCTGGTAGCCTACTGTGAGGCCTATGATCATGTCAATGTTAGGTAGTGGGAAGTCATCTTTTGAACATGCTTTGTTTAAGTCTCTAAAGCCTGTACAGATCATGATAGATGTATCAGATTTAGACACGGGAACCACATTGGAGATCCATCCTGCATAGGCATTGAGTTTGATAAATCTGGCTTTCAATAATTTCTCTATCTCTTCTTTTACTAGTAATGCAACATGAGGATGCATCTTTCTAAGTTTTTGTTTCATGGGCTTAATCCCAAGAGCTATAAATAGATGGTTCATGATCAATTCAGGATCCAGCCCTGGCATATCGGTATAAGAACATGCAAAGTTGATCTTCTTTTCCCTTAGGAACTCCGTGAAATATTTATTCTCTCCTTCTAACAAAGATTGTGAAAGGTATACTACTTGAGGATCTTCAATGGTGCCCAAATTTACTGGTTGTGTTGGTTCAATCAGCACTGAAGACCTTTCTTGAAAGTGTTCAGGGAGGATATAAAGAATCCCATCTTTTGGTACCTCTGAGTGGTTTTCACCATCAGATGCATCTTTTCTCTTTACTATTTTAGGATCTGATACTGCCACAAAGTGGTTTTCACCATCGGTCCTCTTTTTCTTTTTATTTTTCAGTTTTTGAATGAGAAACCTGATATCCTCCTATGACATGTTCGCTTTCTTTGCATTAGTGGAAGAAGGGTAAGGTTCACAAGCATTGAGATAGCAAGCTAGGGTATAGTCATTGGGAAAGTCGAGGATAGACATAGGATCTATGGTAGTCCAATCAATGAGGTCTAGGTGTATCAAAGACAAGGAATCAGACTTTGGGAAGGACAACATCATGTTAGCATCAAGACCATTAACTGACATGACATGTTCCATTAAGTTAATTTCTTCAATGTTTAGATCAATAAGAGTTATATCATCATAAAAAGGGTCATTGTTAGTCATATGTGGATCAAACTCTAGTGACTTTACATTAGAACTATTATCTTCATCTCTCCATAAATGAAGGCTTCTTTCTTGTCATCTTAGCACTTCTTCCAGACTTAGAAAAGCACCACTCTCTCCATCCCTGACAGGGAGAAAGAATTCTTCTTCTGCTTCAGGATTATCAGTGTCATTGGGAGTAGTGTTAGACTATTCACAAGGAGCTGAGGGAGCTAAAAACATGTGAATTATATCTATTCCAATATCTTTAGTGGTGACAGATAGCTCATCTCATTCATAATCATGAGAGTCAATGACCTCATCATCAGATTTGTTTAAGTATTTAGCAATGGTTATTTGATGTACCCGGTTAGCTACCTGCAGATCAAAGTGTGGTAGATCAAGGACATGTGAAACCATAACCAATTTCCCCTAGTTAGGATGTAAATCCTATCATCAGGGTGTGCTTTCCATAGCTATTTCTATCAATGACATCTATGAATCATCTATTGTTGAGTCTCCTACCTTTTGAATGGGAGGTTGTGCTAAAAAAGGAGTGTGGAGATCTTGTGGTACCTCAAAGCTAGGTACATAGTGCTCTCCTTGATCATTGGGATTCTCTATTCCAACATGTAATAACCTTTCATAGGACCACTACTCTAGTTCATCTATTTCATCACTTCCTTTGTTTGAGGTTGGACTATCTTTTGAGGCAGGTTTGTCAGATTTAGTATTAAAACCCAGTCTTGTTTTGTCTCTAGTATTTCAGAACTCCATGGGTATAGGCTCAATAAGCCCTTGTCCTATGTCATTTAGAGGTCCCTTTCCTTTGTATCCCATCTTTTTGAGGAAATCATATCCCTTTCCATACTATTCGGGGGATATCTCTACATGTTTGACCTCAGCTTCCACCGGTTCTCCTTTGTAAAGCCATTCCAAGATTGCATGTTCTTCTGTGTTATCTAAAGAAGATGTGGATGCCTTTACCATGCAAGTTGCTTTGTGTAATTCTAGCTCCTTGGATGTAGTAGGTGTGAATGTTGAGGAAGGTTTTCCATAGGATCTTGGTGATACCGAAAGTTATGTCAGTGATGGATTCAAGTCCAGCTTGTACTCTCCCATACCTATTTCTTCAAGTTTTAAGGCTTTTCTAAAAATCTTCATAACCATGTCCTTGGTAGTCTCAGGAGAAATCACATCCATAGCCTCTTTATTATGTGGGATCATGCTACCTACTTTGATATTATTACAAGTATAGTTAGCATCTGCAGAAATTGTCACTTCCACACCATTATGTGGGAACTTTATACACTGGTGGTAAGTAGATGGCACAGCTTGCATTTTGTGAATCCATGGTCTTCCCAACAGTATGTTGTAGGCTAGAGGTAGATCTAGAACTTGACATATGACATTCCTCTCAATTTCTCTAACCCTAATAGGTAGAACAATAAGTTCTTTAGAGGATATTTCTTCCTCATCATAATCTTTGATAGTTATTTTGCTTCTAGAGTCAATGGTCTGTTCTGAGAGACCCAATTTTCTGATTAGATTAAGTGTACAAATATTCAATCCTGGGCCTCCATCTATCAAAATGCATCTAACATGAGATTTATGAATAAGGACTTCAATATGGAGGGGTTGATTATGTGGATGTGTCAATGACTTATCATCCTCTTCAGAAAAGGAGAGGTAATGTGGCACTGAGATGTGATTGACCATCGCTTGGAATTTGTCTATATCAATATCCTTTGGGACATTAGCAGCATGTAGAGCTTGTTTGAGGATTTCCCTATGTACTGTGGATATCTTGAGTAACTCAAAAATGGAAATTTTGGCAGAGGTTCATTGCAATTGATCTACCAAGTCATACTTTTCTCCAGGAATAGTAACCACATGTTTTGCTATTGGTTTAGGAATAGTAATGATAGGAACCTTGGATGTTGATGCTGGTTTTGGGGGTCCTTTGATCGTGACCTGCACTTGGCTCTGTGTTACAACATTTTAGTGGAATGAAACACCTTTGATTGTGACCAAATTAATTGATTCAGTCTTAATGTCAAGCATATTGATCACATTGTCATTATTGGAATAGGTGTAGTTCACTTTATTACTCTTCCCTTTAGATGTTTCTCCTTTGTCATAATTAGGAAATGGTTTATTGAATGCTATATGATCCTCACTGGTAGTGTGTCCATCCACTTTGATCTTACCACCTTCAATGAGGTCTTGAATGACATGTTTAAGTTTAAGGCAATTATTAGTTTTGTGCCCTTTGTTCTTGTGAAAGACATAGTAGGAATTATCATCCCACCACCTTGGTTTGACCATTGGTTCCTAGGGTTTTGAATCAAGAATTGTGAGAAGCTTTGTTATCCAATAGAGTCTTCAAAATGGTCTTGAGAGGTTCTTCCAAATGAGTAAATATTCTCTAAGGTTTTGAAGTCCATGACCATCCTTTACCGTTATCATTGTTTGTTTTGGGTATGGGGGTTGTGACCTTGGCGTCTTTGCTTTCCTGCATGCTATTAGTTATATTGAACACCTCTGATTTAAGGTTTATTTTAGAGGCGTCAACTACTCCATCATTGACAACATTCTTGTTTTGCTTCCACCATTTAGGCTTGGAGTTGGAGTTGTTGGTTTTGTTTTCATTTTGAAGGGTGATCTCCCCTCTTTTGACCATGACTTCCTCGATACAGAGGGCATTCTTAATCATTCTGTCAAAGCTTGGTGAGTCTTGCATTTGTAATGCATAGTTCAATTCAGGAACCAGGTTATTAACGAAGATTTCCATCTTTTCTAATTCAGGAATGACCCTTGAATATCGTGCAAAGATCTTCCTCCATCTTTGTAGGAAGTGTGTAAATGATTCACCAGTCTTCTGTTTAGTATTACAGAGGTCCATCATAGTCACATAATGTTGGATGTTGTAGGAGTAATGTTGGATAAATAATTGGATCACCTCCTAAAAATTTTTGACCTTAGGGTTCATCTTTGAGAACCACTCCATGGCATTACCTCCTAGACTTCTCAGAAATAGTCGCATGAGGTTTGTAGGTTTGTGCATGTATTCTATGCTCAAAGAACATGATTCCCATACATGATCATGTGGGTCAGTTTCTCCTGTGTACTTGTCATACTTCGGTCTTGTTGTATTAGGAGGAAATGGGACCATAGTAATACTTTTATCAAAGGGGAATGGACAAATGGAGTCCAAAGAGTATGTTTATTTCAGTTTAGCTTTCTCTTGTTTGAGATTTGTAAGCTCTGTTTGCATCAATGTTAGCTGTTTGGAAAGAATAGATATAGGAGTTGGTACCTCCTTTTCTTTGATTTGTTCTGCATCGTAATCCTTAGGTAATTTGACACCCATGGATGCTAGATGGAGGAAGTATTTCTCTTTATCCTCGTCAATCATCTTTTCCATTATTTTATGGAACCTCTTGCTCTATTTGAGTTTTTCATATTCTTCTTCAGTAATTTCATTCTCATTGCCAGACTCAAATAAAGGACGGTCAAATGTGGGTTCTTCTTCCTCATCAGTATCTTCAGGCTTTTGGTGTTTTCCATTGTTATATTCCTCAAAAGCCTCACTCCATCTGCGAGTGTTGCTATCCATTTGTGGAGAGTCTAGATCGAGTAGGGAGCTACAAGATGTTTCCCCTTGAAAGTGTGGTGTTTTAGGAGGCACTTTCAATCCTTTAGACGTGTACTTTTTGTGTCTTGTGTTAACCATGAAGTTGTGTCTCAACTTTCATCGATGTTTCCCAAGAGTGTTAGGCAGAGTCTCAAATCGTTCAAGTGAGTGTGTCTAGGTGGAAGTATCGTTCAAGTTTTGGTGGAAGTAAATGATTCCAGTGTCAGAGGGTTGGAATGCCCTGATAGTGAGCTGGTAACAAAGTGTTTATAAAAAAGTGGATAGACCACACATATTGTAACATATTACGAGAAACTGACAGGACATGCAAGGCGGATGTTTGAAAAAGTATTTCAATATAATGATAGGGAGATGAGAAAAGGTAACAGGGACAGACTAAAGAGCCAAAAGGGTATCCAAATCAACTAAGACTTTATGAGAAACTATCTTGCAAATGCCCACTGTCCTAGATTCGAGCTCCCAGATGCGATCCTAGAAATACTGGATGCGAGCTACTGATGACCCTAGATGCGAGTTTAAATACCAGATGTGAATATGTGCTAACTAGATGCGATCTAGGATACCAGATGTGAGCCTAAATACTGCATGCAATTTAGGAAATCCAAGATGTAATTTTATGATGTCTCTGTCAGTTTTAATCAGTTTTGAAAAGTTTGTTTTGGAAGTGCGTGAAGCTCGTCTGATTGTAGTTTTTGCATTCTGATATTTGTTGGTGAATAAAAACACGTGCGTTAATCCAAGATTGAATGTTGTTGTTTGTTTGAAGATGTTATCTTTTTAATAATTTTTTAAACATGTCCAATAGATTTGCATTTTTAGGAGGGTAAAACAGACACACATCTTTTTCCTATTTTCTAGGTGGAGGATGAAAATCTTTGCTTGTTGACTTAGGCACACACTCAAATGCTAATCAAAATATAGCCATCACCAAGCATGCAATAGCTCCAGTCATGATGTTGTATTAGCTGACTCCAAACACAAGTGAGTTAATGATATGACTAGTGTCTTGGGGCAATAAATTTTTGCCTTGCACAAAGATTATCACCCTTTCGGGGGTGAATCAAAAATTCTTTTAGTTGAAATTGTTGTATATTATTGGGCAATCCATTGAAAACCATCCCCCATAGAATTTCACAAGGCAAAATTGAGGCGTATAGCCCTATGAGTACTTAAGTATATGTAGTCTCGCAAGCAAGATTCAAGCGGCTCTATTCTACATATACCCAAGCATGTTCAAAGAATGATGTTAGAATTTTATGAACAAAACTGGCTCCATCTTCCGAGGCTTTGGCCTACGAGGAAGCAATTATTTATAGTGAGTTGGAAGGGTTGGCATAAAACCTATCCTCACTTGGGTCATTCCTAAGAGATTTTTTCCTCAACTGGCAGGCCCTCTACTATTAAATAAGCTTACAAAGGATTGGTGAGCGTAGGATGTCTAGATTTCTGATTCTTCCAAGGAAGAAGAGCATTCTCTCCTAATCCATGCTGTTTTCTCCTAAAACATATTCAAAATTTTTTTTATTCCCTCGAGCAATGTTGTGCTCAATTTAAAGTGTTCCTATTTAATGGAAAACAAAATGCTTTGAAGGGAAAGTTTGCCTGTTCAATTAATCCACAATCTTCAAATGAGTAATTTGTTCAATTTTTGATCCAAAGTTAGACGATGAAACTTGTTCATTTTTCCCACAATATTAAGTGCTTTGATTGGTTCAATTACTAATTCCAAGAGTAATTATTCAATGAGAGTTTGCTTGTTTAGTTATCTCCAAATTATTTTCAACCCATAAACTGAGGTGTGAGTTTATGATTTTCCTAGAAAGGAAAAGAGCATAGTCCTCTAGTCAGTTTAGTGGTAGATTGGAAAATGTTATTAGTATGGAAAGAAAGTAAATAGAGGTCAAGATGGTGGGGGTTAGCAACCTGAAAAACCAAGTCAGTATCCTTTGCTTCAACTTTCACAAAAAAAACCTTCAATAGCAACCTGTAAACAATCGTTAGGCTACAAAAATGTCCACAACACAACTAGTCAAAATGTTAGGGTTAGGCAAATGAAGTGTGCAAATTTTCTAACTAGATGCTAGCCTAAAATAACTAAAAGTGATGCCTTTTACCAGATTTGAGCCCTTTCACCAGATGTGAAAGTATGTTCACTCGATGCGATCTCAAACCAAAAATGATCTGGGAAATCCCGGATGCGAGCCTCATTTTCTGCGGTGTGACATCGTATCCCAGATGCGATTCCTTGTCACCAAAAATGACTCTGAACCTAAAAACTAGGTGGATAGATTATTGGAAAATGATGTCAAAATGAGGTCAAATCTCAATTCGGGGCCCACAGTGGGTGCCAAAAATGTGTGTGTGATTTTTGTACTTGTTTAAGAAAGACACAACACTTCAATAGATCATTGCATTAGCTAAAAAGGGGTTAGATGAGCATGTAAAACCAACTAATATCGACCTATTACTTTCTAACTAAGAAGAGTGTGATTAATAACATAATAGCCTTCAGATTATGCTACTATCAGTTACATATATGACTTAGCATGAAAGATTTGAATTAAAACAAGCTATTTAATCATTATACAATGCATTCTAGCTCTAGAAATGGAGATAATAACAATGCCTAAACATGAAAAGATAAATGAAACATGAATCTAGATGAATCCTAGCAGCATAAAAATGCATTTCTATATGAGATGAAGGCTCCTTTGCTCTCAAAAATTCCTTCTATTTATAGAAGAATGAGGAGAGAGAGGGGGGACAAGGTGCATTAATGAGTTGAAAATCTCATTAATGGTGTGTAAGAAGAAATAAATTCCAAAGGCATTCAATAGGCATGGGGGAGACATGGGCTCAAGGAATCTTCATTAATGAGGCATTAATGAAAGCCTTAAAAAAGCAAGGGAAGGGTGTAAGAGAGTGGCTTGAAAAAGTGGACTTGAGGAAGGAATCTTGAGATTCCTTGACTTTCTCAAGTGGGTGGAGTCCTTAATCATTCCTTAATAGAATGTGACAACATTAGGAGGTGGGTTAGAATAGAATTAGGATTAGGATTAGATTAGCATGGGGGGAATAGGTTGGGATGGGTTAGAACCCAAGGTAGAAGTGGTTGAGATAGGTTAGGTTGGGTTTTAGGGGAATATAAATAAAATGAATTATTTGACATAATTCATTTAAATATATATGATTTAATTATTTAAGCATTTTATTGCTTTTCAATAATTAAGGGGACTATAGCCATTTTAATTAAATTAATTAGGCTAGGGGAATGGGTTCATTTGCGAGTGAGCAATTGATTTACGGTTTTATTTAATTCCTTTATAATTAAATACTATAGCCATGTTTGAATTTGATTTGATTTAATTGGTTCAAATTGATTTGAATTGTATTGCTATAATAGTTAATATAATTCAGTGATAGAAATCACCTAGGACATCAAATTTGATTTAAAATGAATTATGCCAAAGTAATATTGTCATGACATAATTGGGGGTCTGATCACACTTAGGGAAAATAGGGTCTATAGTCGAAACAGACCAAAGCCAAGTGGTTACACAACATACACTAGTTTTCCAATCATTGATCTATACATGGTCTGATTTACCTCATTTGATTTGTTTTATTTTGTGAGCTTACATTTGGTAGGCATAGGTGTTCCAACTGGCTTGGAATCTTTCGTCTTGAATATCTTCAACACTTCCTTGATGTATTTGGACTGAGTGATAAAGATGCCTGCATCTTGTTGAAGAATCTATAGACCAAGAAAAAATTTGATCTCCCTAAACATAGATATTTCAATCTCTTTTCTCATTTCATTAGCAAAGTATTTTCTTAACATTTCATTTCCCCCAAAAATGATATCATCAACAAAAATTTCAGCAATCAGAATATTACCATAAGTATCTTCTTTTAAGTATAGATTGGTATTTTCACTTGTTCTTACAAATTCAATGCTAATGAGATAGGAGTGAAGTCTTTCATACAAGGCTCTAGGTGCTTTTTTCAATCCATACAAGGCTTTATGTAGTCAACATACCATGTTCCTCTTGTCTGGATCAACAAACTCTTCTGGTTGTTCAATGTATACCTCTTCTTCTCGTATTCCATTTAGGAATGTAGATTTTACATCCATTTGGTATACCTTGAATCCTTTGAATGCAGCATAAGCAAGTAAGATTCTAACCCCTTCTAGTCTACCAATGGGTGCAAAGGTTTCTCCATAATTAATACCTTCTTCTTGTGCATACCCCTTGCATACTAACCTTGCTTTGTTAATGGTGACTTCTCCATTCTCATTCAACTTGTTTTTGAATATCCATTTGGTACAGATGACATTCTTGTCATTAGGTCTCGATACTAGTGTCCATGTACTATTATTCTCAATCTTTTCTATTTCTTTATTCATAGCACTGACCCATTCTTAATTCTCAAGTGCATTATTAACAAATTTAGGCTCAAAGTCACAAAGTAAACATCTAGTGTTTAGTGACTTACTTCTTGTTCTCATTCCAACCTTCTTATCTCCTATGATTTGATTCTATCGATGATGTCTTTTGACATACTTGGAAAGTTTCGGTTCAACTCTTTGTCCATAATTCTGATCATCTTCTTGACCTTCATTCTGATCTCCATCATTTGGTACACCATCTTGAGTATAATCTTGATTTTTGATAATTGTAGCCTGATGCTCAGGTGCAATGTTCTTTTGCTCAAGATAAATATACTATTGCTCGGGTAGAGTTTCAGGTTCTTTAGTATAAACAAACTTGTTGTAGTCCTTTGGTTCTCTTCTACTTTCCTTATCATTATTTTTTGCAAATTCATCTATCTTTACATTTGCACTTTGAATTATCTTGTTAGATGACTTGTTAAGACACTTATAAGCCTTGATTTTGGTGGAATACCCTAGAAAGATACCTTCATCACTTTTGCAGTCATGCTTTCCATTTCTATCATCATTAAAAATATAACATTGACTACCAAATATTTTGAAGGAACTTACATTGGGTGTGTAACCATACCAAAGCGCATAGGGTGTCTTGTTTGTGTCATTGTTCAATTGTACTCAGTTTAATGTGTAGACAATAGTGCTGACAAGTTCTCTCTAGAAAGTTTGAGTGATGCTTTTCTCAATCATCAATGTTCTTGCATAGTCAATAATCGATCTATTTCTCCTTTCAACAATTCCATTTTGCTGTGGTGTTCTCGGTGTAGAAACCTGTCTTTTAATTCCATGGTCATTATAGAAATTAGTGAATTCATTTGAAATAAATTCCCCTCCTCTATTTCACCTTAAGAATTTCAATTTCTTATCACTTTGTTTTTCTACCATAGCCTTACACCATTTAAACATCTTGAATGCTTCTAATTTATCTTTTAAGAACATACCTGTCATCATTCTAGAATAATCATCAACAAAGATAATGAAATACCTATCTCCATAGTAACTCTTTTTCCTCATAGGTCCACATAGATCAGTATGGACTTATTCTAGAATTGCATTAGATGTATGGGTTTTAATATTGAAAATAGAATTTGTCATCTTTCCTTTTTGACAGTTCTTGCACATGATATGCTCGGGCTTTGTCATGCTCGATAAGCCTCTGACATTCCTTTTATTGCTTATCTTTATCATGTTGTCAAAATTCACATGACACAATATTTTGTGCCACAACCATATGTCTTCGTTTCTATCCATTAAACATGTGGTATTAATGTCATCAAGATAGAAAAGGTTACCTTTTTTCTGCTCACCATTTCCAATCAACTTTCTTGATTCATTGAAGATCTTTTCCTTCTTATTCTCAAATGCTACTTAGTGACCTATATTGTTCAGTTGTGAAACACTTAACAAATTATAATTCAGTGCTTTTACCTAGTAATAATTTTCACATTTGATCAAGTTATTCAACACTATGGTTCCTTTACCTTCAATTGGATAGGGTGTGTCATTACCCATTCTTATTGAACCACCATTATAGTAATCAAAATTTTCAAAATTTTTCTTATCACCGGTCATGTAGTGAGTGCAACCACTATCTATGATCTAGACATCATTCTTACTAACCTTAGATATGAGTGCAGTTTCTACATACCTTTCTTCTTCTTCGTCTGAATCATCCTTCATGACTACAAATACCATCTCAATGTGTGTGTACTTGAATGTGACCTCTAAATTAGGCACAAACCCAACATAGTCCTTACTCAATCGTTCAATTCACAAAGATGAACATGAATTGTTCATTTTGCAAACTTGATTGAAGCAACTTGTTGCCTCCTAATTAGTTGGGGATGTCGAATTTAATCTCAGAATGAGAGACAATAACCTTGACCATTGCTAAAATGGAGGATTTCTAAAGCATGAAAGGTAAGAAAATTGCCATTAATCTATGAAAGAAAATGCAATTAATCTAGAAATGAAGTTCCATTAAACTAGAATTGAAATGCATATTAATCTAGAATTGCTTGGAAAGATGATGGAATTAAGATACTAAATATGTAAGCAAACTACATTAAGAATCAATATATTACTTAATCCAAATGAAATTAATCTAATTATGCAACAAAGCTAAAAAGCATGAAAATCAACACAAATTTAACTATAATTTTGATGCTCTCCAATTCATCCTCTCAAATGAAGAAAAAGAGGTCCAATATATAGAAAACCATGGAAAGAGGGCGAAGAGTTTCTTGAAAAGAAACGGTTGCCTCTTCATTTTCAGGGATTGAGATTGAGACAAAAAAGCATGAATTATTTAATTAAAAGGATGGATTATTGCCACATGAGTGACCTTTCATATAGAATTA
>MU228212.1:2831357-2857713 GCA_018584345.1 Thuja plicata
ACTAAACCATCAAAACTAAGTCCTAAACGGAAATCTGCATCACTCACACAAAGTATCTAATAGATTCCCTGATTACATAATTAGGTGTTGTATACAAGCAAAAGATTCAACAGATCCTTAAAGAATTAATGTGTCCCAATAATCCAACTATAACAAAATTTTTATCGATAGGAGAACATATAAATGAGAAATAGTGCTAAGCTTATGTCGGACTAGGGTAGGAATTATAACCTTAGCTCAATGATCATATATTTCTCTTTAATCATGTTATATTAACTATATGAGAAGAAGACATACTAGCTTTCTACAACCTTCGCAAAATTTTACAAATTTAAAACAGTTGAAAGTTTGTCATATATATATTTTAAGCAACAACATTATAACTGAAAAATAATTTAACCATCAATATTATTTAAACAACATAGATAAAAATCTCTCTTTTGTATTCACATAAATACCTCTCTATAACATAGTTGATTTACAATTTTCAAAAATAAGAATACTTTTACACAAGCCCTCTTACTCAAAACAACTTTACAAGACTTCATAATAACATTTTTGGCTTAAAAACAAGCTCATTTATAAGGATGGATCACAAGACTACCAGTTGTGGTTTCCCATAAGAACACCAATACAAGCCTTCCAAAAGCTTCAAATCGAACGTGCATAGAAATCTTTGGTTGACCATGGAGGCTCACCTCCCAACCTAGGCCTTTGCAAGGCCACCCCCGAGCTAGGGGATCCAGAAATGAATGAGAGACATACATAAAAATAAGTATTCACAATTTTGAAACCAACAATATTTCATCAAGAAATTCCCTCCCAAGGTTTAATAAGAAGGAGGTCTCCAAGAAACCTTATCCAAAAGTGGGGTGATAGTGTACTAGCCCAGGAGGAGAAGCCAAATCATAATAAACTATAATTAAGTCACACATGAATTTAAACAACCAACCTTCACAAGGTTCAAGCCATGGCCTTTAGCCATCTAACTTCTCCTTATTACCCCCAAATGCCCTTAAGCATGATTGGCATCATGGGCACCCATATACCCATGTTTATCCCTCCACACTTGGAGACTCTACACTCCTGGTGTCTCAACCTATCACCCTCCTAAGGTACTCTGTCCTCCGAAGGATGAGTGTGCCTTGAAGACTCCCAAAACAAGTATGAGCACAAATAAAATACACAATAAACAAGAAACTCAAATAAACATACATTAAGTAAACCAAAACTACATACAAGACTTAACACAAAAACTTCATACAAGACTTAACACAAAAAATTCATACACAATCAATTACAAAATAAAATACAAGAGACTCAACACATAAACTCCATGAAAAACCATGAAGTTGAAAGCAATAACATAAACTCCATTCATAGATTTCTCAAGCTAAGTTCAAAAGTAAGCTAAGACTACTCTAACTATGCTAATCAGATAACTCACCTCAAATCCTAGCTATGGAAAATGCAAGGTGGTTTGTGAAGAGCTTCTCCTTCTCATCCTTCCTCCTTCTCTCAAATATTACTCCTACAAATAAATTTGTCTCTAAAAGGAGAGAGTGGGTGTGTACCCAAACTCCCTCTAAACCCTTCCTTATATAGGGATTCTTCCTAAAATATCAGGAGTCATAAATGGAGGGGAGACCCTAATCCATCTACTCTCCCCACTTGCCTTCTCCATAAATGGAGTTAAATTCTTGCAAGGAATGAATGGATGGCTTCACCAAAGTATTACAACTCTTCAAATTCGTCACTTCCCAAAATGGTGACTTTAGGGGAGTCATAAATGAGTTTGAAGACTCTTAATGGGCTGAAAATGACCCCTAACACCTAAGGTACCAAGTGGGGTAGTTCATTTTGACCCTAGTTACTCCATGGGAGTCCAAATGACCCTTCTAAACTCTACCCAAGGTTAACTCTCGAAAATCCAACCTATAAGACTCAATCTAATCTCTCTTGACCCATCCATATCTTCCTTGACTCAATCTTATCTTCCCAACCTTTGGGTAAGCATAGGGACTATACTAGGTTACTCCTGGGTAAAGTTAAGCCTATGCTAGTCACGTTCACTAGCCATGCCAACACACAAGGTGCACATGTGTCAAGTGACACAACAATTTCACATGAGCATGACTTATTACACATTTACTCAATTAAATAAAATACAATCATACAACATAATTTTACAAATAAAAGTACAATACAACGAGGTCCATGTCTCTTTTTATAGACAGGACCTTAGCATCACGGTTTTCACATAGGTCCATTTCCGAATCCCCGATTAGTACCATGGTCAACTTTTCCTGCACACTCATTGCACACATTAGTAGGTCCAATAAATCAACATTTAAACATATCAAGATACATAATGTAAATTGAACATACATTCACTTATATTTCCATCAATGATTTATTGAACTTAAACAATATCTGCATCTAATCTATATGCATAAACATAACTCTTAATAAATCTGCATTACTGATATTATCTAACATCCACTTACTAATCCAATATACTAAACCATCAAAACTAAGTCCTAAACGGAAATCTGCATCACTCACACAAAGTATCTAATAGATTCCCTGATTACATAATTAGGTGTTGTATACAAGCAAAAGATTCAACAGATCCTTAAAGAATTCATGTGTCCCAATAATCCAAATACAGCAAAAATTTTATCGATAGGAGAACATATAAATAAGAAATAGTGCTAAGCTTATGTCGGACTAGGGTAGGCCTCACAACAATGTAATGGTATATGTTAGATGGATAAATGCTATGTATGATTTGATTTATGCTTGTAATGGATGCACATATTTATGGATATATAAATGCAAATGAATGTATGGAAATGCATTTTTGGAAATGAATCTAATGCAATGAATGCAATGGTACTAATCATCTCATGCAGGATATCGCAATATACAACAGGTACTAACCAAAAGAATATGAATGAAGATCAAGAGCAAGGACCGAACACTTGTGAATTTGAGAGGAGGCCATGACAAAAGATGAGGACCTTTGAAGAATGAGAAGACAATGAAGAGAGCACCAAAACTACCGCGATGTAAGCCTAAAATGCGAATGCAAGCCTACAATGCGAATGCAAGCCTAAGCTAAATGCAACCCTAGGACTTGGTTGTTGGACTCATTGTATTTATCATCATCAAGTACTTTTGGATCATCAAAGTAAATACAATCCTTACTGGTTCCACTGTGACCATAAGAATATGAATATGAATTTCATCGGATAAAATGTAGGAAATGAACATAAGCACCAAGGCACAAAAGCCAAGGTGACTTGAACATTGTTTCCAGTTTGATATAGTAAGAGTTTGCAAATAAACAAACAGAGCAATAAAAGTCAAGGAGATAGTTCTAACCTCCCCTTGGTGTACAAATAAACAAGGTCGAGGGATGTGAGACTTTTCCACCTTACTACAGAAGCTCTTATCACATACACCCTATTTATTTAACATTGTTGGATCATTGAAACTACACCAACAAGTAGTATACAAATAAAATATCAGTGAAATTAATGAGAACAAACAACATACAAAGAAAGAGTAAATCATATCTCAGCATGTTTCAAGGCTTACAAATGTGTCTATGTTTAGGGTGTTGAAAAATGTCATTGTGCTTGTGAGTGCATTGTGTTTGATTGCTATCGAGAGATGTTTATGTGTGAGATATCCAATGTGTGTTGAAAAACACAGATGTGTCCAAAGAGAGTGTTGAGAAACACCAATTCATGCCAGTAGAGAGTTGTCCTTTGACAAGATTACTGAATCAAGTGTAAACCGAAGAGCAATCCAAGTGGGGAACCATGCCCCCAAGTAACGAACGGATTGAAGCCGAACATGCAGATAGCAAGATGATGTGAGAAATCTCAGTAATATAGAGACAATAGGCAGACTCAGTGAGAACCACTGGTGACTATCGTGAGAGAGATTCTCAAGCATAAAGATCAATAATGAGATCTAGGCATCAGTAGGGAGACGTAGTGAGAACCACTGATGACTGATGTGAAAGAGAGTCTCAAGGAGAGACAAAGTGCTACAAAGCATTAGCAGGCAGACGCAGTGAGAACCAGTGGTGACCGATGCAAGAATAGAGAGACTCCAAAAGATAAGACAATGTCCCCTAGGCAAGGAACATGCCCCCAAGTGTGACCAATTTCAATCCATGTGAAGTCGAGAAAAATATCGAAGATGACTGAGAGAAGAAACATGAGCACACTAAAGCAGGAAAGCAAACTAAAGCGGGAAAGCAAACTGAAGCAGGAAAGCATAAGAGAAAATTGTAAGAAAATCAAGAGATGCTGTGATAGATAGAGCCTTGCGAAACAAGAGGTGCCTGTTTACCAGGTTTTTACCATCTTGGCAGAAATTCTATTTTTTCTACCATGAGGCCTGTTTACCAGGTTTTCATCAATGGCACACTTTTCTCTCTTTTTTTTCTTTTTTTTTTTGTATTTTCATTTTTTCAATTTTTTTTGTATTTTTCTTCTTTGTTTATTTTTTTTGTATTTTTTGACTTTTTCATTTTTTTTTGGTATTATCAAGGCGCCTGTTTACCAGGTTTTCACTAGGATAATAGATACATCAAAGCACCTGTTTGCCAGGTTTTCACTAAGATGATCATTTTTTCAGGACATTTTACAATTTTTAGGATTTTCTTAGAATAAAGTATGTACATGAGCATGCAAAAGATATCTCAACTGTAGAATTTCTTCAGGTGAAGAGTGTTGATGGGATCTTTTAGTTGTTCACCCTCTATAGTGGAGAGCTGATAGGTGCTAGACCCAAATACTATAGTAATAATATAAGGACCAAGCCAGTTTGGCTCAAATTTTCTTTTCTGAATTCGCTGTTGTTGATTCTTAGGGTTCTCTCTCTTAGGATGAGATCACCCATTTGGAAGTCTCTTGGTCTAACCTTCTTTTTATAGCTCTTAGATATCCTCTTTTGATATGCTCTGAGATGATCGAATGCCACCTTCTGACGTTCATCCAGCAGTTCAAGCTCTTGTAGCTGAGATATTCTAATATCGTCATCAGTGAAGAGGCCTTTCAGAGAGACTCGCAAGGTAGGAATCTCAACCTCAATAGGAAGTACCGCATCTGCACCATAGACTAAAGCAAAGGGCATGTCCCCTATTGGAGTTCTTATACTGGTGCAATAGGCCCATAAAGCTGAATTAATCTAGAGATGCCAATCTCGTCTAGATTTGTGTACTGTACAGTGCATGATCTTGAGAATTATCTTATTGGAAGCTTCGGCCTGTCCATTACCATGAGGATAATGAATAGACAACCAGTGTTGAATAATCTTGAAGTTAGTGCACAAATTCATCATATCTTTGTTCTTGAATTGTCCCCCATTATCAATGATTATAGAGGAGGGTACACCATATCTAGAGATAATGTAGTTTAGGATAAATATGGCAATAGACTTGCCATCAGCTACATGAGAGGTACTGCCTCAACCCATTTAGTAAAATAATCTATAGCAGTAATGATGTATTTATGTCCTCTAGAGGAAGACAAATATATCTAACCTACTAAGTCGAAAGCCCACTATTGAAATGGCCAGAAAGTGATGAAGGGAATAAGCTCCTTGGCTGGAGCATGAATCAGATTACCATGTAGTTGACACTGTTTGCAAGACTTAGCAAACTGTGTAGCTTCCTTCTCCATATTGGGCCAACAATAACTAGCTCTAATAAGTTTATGAGCCAGTGTCAGACCATTTGAGTGAGAACCACAAATGCCTTCATGTGCTTCTTCTAACACACTTTTGGACTCATCAGATTCTAGACACCTAAGGAGAGTACCGTCTAGACCTCGTCTATACAAGTCGTTAGCTATGATGACATACCGTGAAGCACTACGGATTAGGTGACATTTTTCATTTCTAGTATATGTGTCAGGAATAATTTGGTCATGAAGATAAGAATAGATGTGATGGCAGCAGGATGAATCATGTCCGATGACTGAAATGTAGTATAACGTTTCCACTAGGAATTCATGTCTGAAATAATTTTCCAGCATTTGTAACATAGAAGCCAGAGTAGCCATAGCATCAGCTGCTTTATTATCTGCTCTGAGAATTTGCTGGAAAGTAACATGTGCAAAATATTTCTTAAGGTCATCAACCATCTTTTTATAGGGCACTAGCTTTTCATCTTTCATTTGATAGATGTTGTTCACTTGATTGATAACTAGTTATGAGTCTCCAAAGACTTTTAGTTCATCCACTCACCATTCAATAGCGATCTTTAGCCCATTGATCAAAGCTTCATACTCAGCAGTGTTATTGGTACAAGGAAACATCATTTTGTATGCCTTTGGTAAGGAATACTGCTGAGGTGTAATAAACAAAATTCTAGCTCCCGACCCCTGTTGGGTGAATGATCCATCAAAGAACATTGTCCATGTCTAATATGTGAGAAGCATGATGGATTCATCTAGAAATTCCATCCTTAATGGTTGATGATATATAAGAGGCACTTCAGCCAACTGATCTACGATCGCCTGCCCCTTAATAGCTTTCCTCTCAACATATGCAATATCAAATTCACTAAGAAGCATGACCCATTTAGCTAGTCTACCTGTAAGGGTAGCTTTATTGAGTAAGTATTTCAATGGATCAATCTTTGCAACTAGCTTGGTAGTGTGAGCCAACATGTAGTGTCGTAACTTCTAGGAAGCAAACACCACTGCTAAGCAAGCTTTCTCAATTACAGAATAATTCATTTCATAAGAGACCAATGTTCTGCTGATATAATAAATGGCTCTTTCTTTATTAGTTTGATCTTCTTGGGCCAAAAGAGAACCCAGAGATGTTTCCGTAGCTGAGATATATAAGATCAATGGCTTCCCCTGAATAGGAGGCATTAGCATAGGCAGGTTAGCTAGATATTGTTTGATCTGTTGAAAGCCTTGTTCACATTCCTTATTCCATTCATAAGTCACACCTTTATGCATAGTTTTGGTGAATGGTTGTGACTTGTTAGCTAGTTGCGATATGAAATGGCTGATAGATTGGAGCCAACCTTGGAGACCTCTTATTTGTCTGATATTATGAGGTGGAGGCATTTCTATAATAGCTTGTACCTCTTCCAGATCCACCTTGATTCCCTTCGCAGAGATGATATAGCCCAGTAATTTTCCTGAAGTAACCCCAAATGCACATTTCTTAGGGTTAAGATGTAGCCTGAATTTTTCCATATGATCTAGTATGGGACCTAGATCAGTGAGATGTGTCTTTCTATCCATACTTTTAGCAAGTGTGTCATCCACATAGTCCTCCATTGTCCTATGCATCATGTCATGAAATATGGTAGTGACAGCTCTTTGATAAGTAGCTCCAGCATTTTTTAGACCAAAAGGCATAGCATTCTAGCAGAATGTACCCCATGCACAAGTAAAAGAAGTTTTCTCATGGTCCTCTGGCACAATTTTGATTTGATTATAGCCAGAAAAACCATCCATTAGTGAATACATGTCATATCCTAATATCATATCCACGATCATGTCAATATTGCGAAGTGGAAAATCATCTTTTGGACATGCCAAATTTAAGTCTCTAAATTCAGTGCAGACCCTGATAGATTTGTCATGTTTAGTTACTGGGACTATATTAGAGATCCACTCTGCATAATCAATTGTTTGGATGAACCCAACTTTTAGAATTTTTTCCAATTCTGCCTTTATCAGTAGAGCCACATGCGGGTGCATCTTTCTAAGTTTTTGTTTGACCGGTTTCACACCTGGAGCTATTGATAAGTGATGCAGGATGAGATCAGGATCCACACCTAGCATGTCAGAATATGTCCATGCAAAATTTATCTTTTTCTCTTGGAAGAAGTCTGTGAATTCCTTAAGTTCCTCTGTAGATAATGATTTGACCACATGAATGATGTTTGGATGTTCTTCTGTTCCCATATTTATCGGCTGAGTTGGTTCAATTAACACTAATGAGCATTCCTGGAAGTGACTCAGAAGCACATCAAGTACCTCATCCTCAGGTTCCTCAGAGAGGTTTTCACCTTTGGATACATCTTTTCTTTTTACTTTTTTTGGCTCTGATACTACCACAATGTGGTTTTCACCATCAGAGTGCCTATTTTTTCTTCTTTTAATTTTGTGACTAAGATACTTGATGTCAGCCTCGGTCATGTTGACACTTTCTTCACTAGTGAAGGACATCACATGTTCAATAGCGTGAAGGTAGCAAGCTAGGGCGTAATCATTCTGGAATGTAAGGACTTCACTAGACGAAGAAGGGGAATTCTAGTCTATTAACTTAGGATGTTGGAGTGAAAGAGATGTGGCAGGTTCAAGTGCATTCATGGTGTAGTCGTTGAAAGCATTGAATAGAAAGTTGAGAGATAAATTGATCTCATTTAAAGGTGTGTTCAAATCCTACTAACCCCTAACAACCAAAGTAGAAGACACGTTATCATTTAGGGACTCAGACTCATTGGACCTTTCACTAGACCCCTCACTTACATTGATAAGTTTTTCATAAGATCCTTCTGACAAACTATCAAACTCATATTCATGAGAGTCTGTATCCGAACTCTGACTTGGGTGCTTGCACCATGAAGGTTTGAGAGTTCTTGCAACACTAGCCTGTTCTCATGCCAACCGTTCTTGAAACTCTGGTGGTATGTATCTTTCATCTTGGAAACTAGGATCTTGCAACACTTTCCATTGTTCATAGGTTAGTGCATCAAGTGGAGTGGTTTTATCATAATCGCTGTCACTCTCAGTTGTACTGACACGTGTTACAAAATTATCTGGCTTGGCAAATCTATCTTCTATAGTGTCGACTGCAGCTGTACCTTCAGGTTCTGGTGAAGGCCCTACTTTTGGCACAAATTTGTTGATCCCTAGATGGAACATGATCTTTTTGAAGCCTAAACTAGTGGTGTCTTTTGCCTTTTGACCTATATCTTTAATAGGTTCCAGTAACCCATTACCATTCACCCCTATTGGGCCACTCCCTTTGTACCCAAAATGTTTCATAAGCTTAAGACCTTCATTGTTGGGATTTAGTTAACGAGCCGGGGTAGTCTGTTTAGCTATGTTCTTTCCTTTGCAAAGCCAAGCCTTAATAGCTCTTTCCTCATCTTCATCTTCCAATTGTGTAGAAGAACATACAAAAACACTGTCATAAACTATCTCAGGAGTAGCAGAAGATCTGTTGTAGGTAGAGCTGCTAAAGATAGCACGGGTTCTATTTGATATCCTCCCATGCCTATGTCTATGATTTTCAGGGTTTTTTCCACATCTCTAAGCTTGGCATCACAGAGTTCTATGTATACTCTATTAGTTGGAACAAGACTATCAGCCGATTGAGTGAGCACATTACAAGAAGAGTCCATACTGGCAGGAATTGTCACCTCTGCGCCTTGAAAAGAAAACTTAATACACTGATGGTATGTAGAAGGAACCGCTTGCATCTCATGGATCCACGGTCTCCCTAGAAAGATATTATATGCAAGAGGAAGGTCTAGCACCTGACATGTGACATCTCTTTCAAATGGTCCAACCTGAATGGGTAGCACAACTAGACCTTTAGATTTTCTCTCTTCTTCATCATAGGTCTTAATGGTAATTATTTTGCAAGAATCTATGCTATCTTCACCATTCCCTAGCTGAGAAAGAAAATGAGTGGAGCAAATATTGAGACCAACACCATTGTCAATGAGGACGTGGTGGACTAGCTGTTTGCCTATCATGACTTCTATGTGCAGAGGAGCATTGTGCGGGTGACTAATTGAGTGATCATCTTCTTCAAAGAAGGACAAATAATGTGGTGAAGTCAAGTGACCCACCATGGATTGAAACTGATCTAGATTGACATTTTTGGGGACATTAGCTTCTATGAGAGCTTTGTCTAGAATCTGCCTATGAGCAGGCGACATCTTCAATAGCTCAAAGATAGTTATTTGAGGATTGGTTCTTTGAAGTTGGTCAAGAATGCTATAACCAGCAGTAGGAGGCATAGGGACCACCTTTGTGGTCTTGTTAGCAGAGCCAAAAATAGTCTTATCCACAATTTGTTTTGGTGTGGATGCAGTAACAGGAGGGTCAGGACCCTTGATAGTGATTCTAGTGCAAGATCTAGTAACAACGTTCACACAATCTTGAGATGTTTCAGATTTAGATAATTAGGACCCAGGGCCTCTTAAGATAAATGGGGCTTTGGGTTAAGAAGTATTCCCACTCCCCTAGCTAGTAAACATGTTACAATATTCCACTTCCACAGGCTCAATCATGTTGATCACATTATCATAAGTGGTATGTGCGTAACTAACTTTGGAATTATTGTTCTGAGCATTGGAGGACTCACCTTTCTCATGATGAGGAAAGGGATCTTTAAATGCTTGATGATCCAAATTCTTGTTATGATTCTCCATAATGATAGCCTTGTTGTCAATCAAATCTGGGACTTTATGGTGTAATTGAAGACAAGTAGTAGTCTTATGACCTTTGTTTTGGTGGTAGTCACAGTACGCATTCTCATTCCACCAATGAGGTCATGGTTTCAAATCGTATAGACATTTTTCCAAAGGAGCAAGAATTTGATTTTGTACCAAAGTTTTGAAAACCACATCCAATGGTTCTCCCAAAGAGGTAAATTAACGCTTGGGTCGTGGTGCCCAAGGTTTGTTGCTAGAAAATCTAGAAGGCTGTTGAGTATTGGTTGTAGCCTTTTCAATAGCTTTAGTCACTTGTATACTAGAGGTGATATTGAAGACCAGTTTTGAAGAAGTTGGAGTCACATTATCGACCACCCCATCATTCACAACATCCCTAGTTTTTTTGGAAAACTTCCCTTTATCTTTGTTGGAATATGAGGAACCTTGTTTGTTATCTTTATTCAAAGTCAATTCACCTTTTTTAACCATAAATGCTTCTATCCTCACAACTTGTTTTATCATGCTATTAAAATTAAGAGGACCTTGAAGTTGTACTTGATACCCAAAATTAGGGGTGAGATTATCCAAGAAGATATCGAGTTTCTTGAATTCAGGTATTTTGTGAGGGTACTTAGTGCAAAGTTGTCTCCATCTTTGGAGAAACATCAAGAATGGTTCCCCTTGCCTTTGATTGAGGTTGCAAAGGTCCCTTATGTTGACGGGATGTTGAATATTGTGAGAATAGTGTTGTATAAAGAGATTGGCAATCTCATCAAAAGTCTTGATGCCAGTGGGCAGTCGAGAGAACAACTCCATAGCAGGTCCACCCAAACTTCATGGAAAAAGATGCATCAAATATGTTTGATCATGTATAAACTCCATCGACAGGGCACCAAATTATCTTAAATGATCCTAAGGATCAGTGGTACCCAGATACTTATCATATTTGGGAAGCTCTACACCTTTGGGAAAAGGTGGCATAACAATACTCCCATCAAAAGGAAACAAACATATGCTTTCCATTGTGAACTATTGTGTGGGTTTGTCCTTATCCTTCATAAGTTGGCTGATTTGACCTTGCATGTCTTGAATTATTTTATGCAATTTGGAGGTCTCACTTTCCTCTTCTTTAGCTACAAATGTTTCCACTTGGAATTTTGCGGGTAATTTAACTCCATGTTTTGCTAAATCTAGAAAGTATTTTTCTTTGTCTTCCACAAGGAGTATTTCCATCATTTTGATGAGAGCTTTATTAGACTTTGCAACATCTATGTCATTTTGAGTTATTGGGTCATCATCATTACCAAGAATTTCATAAATGCTCCGAGTCTGATCTTGACCCTGGTGATGCTCTTCTTGCTGACCTTGCTCATTTTGGGATTGATCGTTATCTCTGTTATATTGATAATCGAAAGGAGTTGCCATGTTGTTAACGTGAGATTATGTCAGGTGCACCTCTTTAGTATGAGCATGAGTATCACATTGAGAACTCATAGTCAATGTATTTCTTGGCGAATCAAAAGGATTGATATGTTTGAAAGGATCACTAAGGCATCGAGGATCATTGATAGGATCAACCTAAATGGGTGACTTCCTGTAGCCTTGTTGATCTGAAAGAAATGGATTATGATGATCTTGAAACAAAGGATTAGAACAAAACTGAAGCACTGGTTTCTAATTTGGACTCGAATTGATACTGAATGTGGAAGAGGAATGTGAGGATCCCTCTTGACTATCAAGTTGAACGATGGGTTCATAATGACCTTCTCCTTGATCATGAGGTTTACTTCTGCCTACTCCGAAATTGCGTATAGGAAAAATAGTGCCGCTCCTAGTTGTAATAGTCATAGACGAAGATGAAACAAGAGGAAATTTAAGATTTGAATTAGAACTCTGTCTCTAGAGATATAAAAAAAAAGAGGTAATAGGCTAGAATAGCCAAGGTGTGAGATGCACCCAACACGAATCATCGAGAGTATGGCTAGAACAACTGAGATATGATGATCATGTCACAAGGTAAAAAAACACAAAAAAGGTAGGACAGAGACAAAGAGACAAGACAAGTTTGAGTAAGAATCAGTTAGTTTGCAACTCAAAATGACCAGTTTCAGACTGTAGACAACAGGGAAACAAGCAATCAAACCCTAGAAAAAAGTTAGATCAGGCAAAAAGTTCACCAGTTAATGGGAAAAAGCTCACTGTATTGAACACCAGGCTATAGATTTGCATGAGGAAATGCCTCACCACATGAGAAAGTACTCAAATTTGTGCGAGAAAATGCCACACCGCATGAGAAAGTGCTAGGTTTATGAAATCTGGCATGAGAAAACTCAAGATTTCGATAAACGGACTTAATTTTCAAGAAAAAAACCAGATTTTGAGACATAGTGAGAATTGTTCTCTGAAAAAATTTCTAGGTTCAGGGCAGTTTTATGATGATACAAATCAGCAATCTTAGTTTCAAGGTGACAAGCATTCATATACAAACACGAAGTTCAATCAAGCAGTAGTGACACAAACAGTAGTCATAAATAGTTCTACCAAGGACAAAGCAACTTGGTAGAATAATGGGAGTCTTTGTTTGATGATGATTTGGATAGTTTAAGACTCAAGAACAAACACTCAATTATCCCTACAAAGAAAATTGGTTGAGAAGACAAAATATGTGCCCCGCTGTCTTATGCGTATGCGTGCACCTCACATAGCAGTGTCACCCTCAAAAAAGAACCCATGTTTTTGGTGTTTCCAAGGACTAAGTATATATGTTCGAAGGTTACCCTTAAAGGAGGGGTCAATGTCATATACCACTTCAAGCATCCAGGTGCATACCTATGTCAGGAATCTAGGGGAGAGATTCTTCCCTCTCCTTGCACACAGATTATGTCTCCCTTCGGAGGTGAACTGGGTAGGCATCTAACTAAGAGAGTGTTTACCGGGCTTCCATTCACAATAACCTTCGGTGCCTCTGATACAAAGCTGGGGCCTCATAGCCACACCAATACTTGGAAGTCATATACCCTTGCAAGCAAGGCTGGGAGCGGCGCCGCTCAGTATGACAAACAAGGCTTTCTCACAATGATAGTCAAAATTATGAGAAATAAGTTACCATGGCTTTGGAGTATTTGGACTCAACAAAGAAGACTTTATTATAGTGAGGTGGAATCACCAGCGATAGGTGTGTACTCACTTGGGTCATTCCCAAAGGTTCAACTTCTGGTAGGCCCTCTAAAGGTGACACAACTTGGTTCGGATTCAAGGGTTTGATTTTTTGATTCTCTCAAAGAGAGAAGAGCATACTTCTCTACCTTTTCAACTTACCCAAACACATCAAGCATATTCATCACCAAGATAGTTTCACTCCACCAAATCCACAAGCCTTTGGGTTTCTGATTCTCTCAAAGAGAGAAGAGCATAATCTCCTAACAAGTAGAAGTGTTGAAGATTCACTATCTTTCTTTGCTTCCCCAAGTACCCATCATGATAGCAACATCTGGGTCTTGGTTTCATCCATGGGCATCACTTCCATGTAATGAAGAGCCTATTCCCCTACTTTGCTATCAGAATCCTTATGAAATTTTAACAAAGCCCTATTTAAACTATGTGAATGAAAAACAGTAAACAAACACAACATTTTTGAATTATGCCTTTGACAATCGTCCTGCAAGCAAACTGTATGAAGGTTTTTTATGTTTATTTGACAAGCAACCTGCAAACCATTGTTATGTTATAGCAGAAATTAGAAACAAAAAATCATAGCAGAGAGAAAATGTCAGAAAAAAGATATCAGCAAATTGCAAATTCTAAAATTTAAATGTCTGTCTGCTAAATTTTGCGCGAGGAAGTACTTCATTACACGCGAGAAAGTGCAGGGTCCACATGAGATTTCTATTTCTTCACGCAAGAGAGTGCTATAGAGAGAAAAAATTCACACGGTTTGAAGTAAAATGTCACGTGATAATTCATACCAGTGCTATACGAACATACGACAGAGTTCCAATCACTGTCAAAAAAGTTCAAAAATGAGGCCAGAAATCATTTTTTCTGCCCCACGGTGGGCACCAAAATGTGTGTGCTTGAATGTGACCTCTAAATCAGGCAAAAATCCAACATAGTCCTTACTCAATCATTCAATTCACAAAGATGAACATGAATTTTTTATTTTGCAAACTTGATTGAAGTGACTTGTTGCCTCCTAATTAGTTGGGGATGTCGAATTTACTCTCAAAATGAGATCCAACAACCTTGACCATTGCTAAAATGGAGGATTTCTAAAGCATGAAAGGTAAGCAAATTGCCATTAATCTATGAAAGAAAATACAATTAATCTAGAAATGAAGTGCCATTAAACTAGAATTGAAATTCATATTAATCTAGAATTTCTTGAAAAGATGATGGAATTAAGATACTAAATATGTAAGCAAACTACATTAAGAATCAACATATTACTTAATCCAAATGAAATTAATCTAATTATGCAACAAAGCTAAAAAGCATGAAAATCAATACAAATTTAACGATAATTTTGATGCTCTCCAATTCATCCTCTCAAATGAAGAAAAAGAGGTCCAATATATAGAAAACCATGGAAAGAGGGTGAAGAGTTTCTTGAAAAGAAACGGTTACCTTTTCATTTCCAGGGATTGAGATTGAGACAAAAAAGCATGAATTATTTAATTAAAAGGATGGATTATTGCCACATGAGTGACCTCTCATATAGAATTATGGAATTCTTTTTGAGGATAATCCATTCAATCAATTAAATAACTATTCAATTCCTTTTTATGTATATTAGCTAAAGGGGGTGGAATTAATTTAATTTAAAAGTAGTTAGGACTTTAGAATTAAATTAATTAATCATAGGGATTTTTAGCTAATAAACCTTGATAATTTAGGAATTAAATATAATGTCAGATTTATGCAAACTTGGGTTTTTTGCATTTGAGAATCAGTCAATTAAAGTCAATTAGAAAGAGAATTTTCCTAGTACAATAGGACTTCGATGATGAGAAAATTGAAGGAGCACACCAAAATTGATTAGGATTATAAGGTGCCAATTTTGGGGTGTTACACAATGTCTTCTTCAGATTTGGTGTCAGTATCATTAGCTCTGCTCTTAGCTAGGTAACAATCTTTCTTTCCTTTGTCCTTGTAGTCTTGGGTATCTCATCTTTCAGATTTTTGGTTGCTTTGGTAATCTCTATTATCACCTCGGTAAAAATTATTTTCATATGTTCCGTCATTACTTCTGTCATCTTTTCTTCTGTTAGGACATCTTGTAGCAAAGTTTCCAACCTCTTTATAATTAAAACATACAAGTGTTAGTTTACCTTTGTATCTACCTTTGCCTCTCTACAATCTTTTTTCCATTAGTGCTTCAATCTCATCAAGTCCTTGATCCTCATTATCAATTTCACTATCATTCCTAATAGTGCGTCTATGACTTGACCTACTTATATTCAAATAAGATTTGAATGAAGATTCTATAGATGGTAAGACACTATTATCAAAGTTATTCATCTAAAATGAAATCAATCTACCAATCAGACTATCTAGAGTAACTATATTGTTTGCAACTGCTCTCATTTCTTGAATAGCAGAAATTCTAATAGCATATACATGCAGTAAGGTTGTTAGGATTTTACTTACCATTGTCTCCTCTTCAAGTATACCTCTAACTCCTCAGATAGAATTGACTACCTCTTTGATTCTGTAGCTATAGTGAGTGATATTTTCTCCTTCTTTCATCCTTAGGTCATCAAACCTCACTCTTAGGATTTTTTCCTTGGATCTTAGTACATTAGCATTTCCTCCATGTACCAGCTTCAATTTATCCCATGTTTTCTTTGTAGAGGTGCAGTTTTTGACATCTTCAAACGTAGCATTAGAGAGTGAGGAAGGAAGCTATATCATCATGCAATTATGCTCATGCTTTTCTCTCAAATTCTCAAGAGTATGAGGTCATATGAGCAAGATATATTCAGTATCAAGGTGTTGAGTAACATCATTACCAATACCTGATAGGTGGATTCTTATTCTGCTTTGGCATGATGCAAAGTTGTCTTTATTCAACTTGGGCACATCTCATTTGTTCATCTTGTGATCTTTTTCTTGAGCTGTTAAACTCCCTTTCTAAGAACACAAGATCTGATACCAATTGTTATAAATAACTGAGAGGGGGGGGGGGTGAATCAGTGGCCTAAAAAATATTCCAATTAATCAACCCAAAAAATTAGTACCACAATATTAAGACTCTAGTTATCTTCAGTCCTATAAGATGAATGCCTTCAAATATACTTATCAAATAACTATTGCTCAGAGTTATCTTTTAAACCTTATTCTTTATGTTTATCAAATAGTAGTCTTTCATTTACTGAAATATAGTAAATTGCTTAGCGTATATCGATCAATCCAGATTAGTTATGTGTAATGAAAAACACTAAAGTAATGACTCATAAACACATTGACACATGGATTTTTAATGTGGAAACCTTGTTAAGGGAAAAACCACTTGGGATTGGTAACCCAAAATTTCACTCTTCTGAAGTGAGCTCGGTGAAGAGACAACCCTGTTAAAGGTTACAAACACATTGTTAGGTATGACCTTGTTAGAGGATTTAAAATATTAGTTTGTCACTTGATATCGGGCATCTCTATGCTACCTTCTATGACTAAACCCAGTATAGTTTTTTAAACGGTATTTTGCATCTCATTCTATCTTCATGATCAAACCTTTTGATACTCCTTCGGATGTATCTCAATATAGAAAGGATCTTTAAATCCTACTCCGTTAAGAGACTTTTCTGAATCAATGGTTAAATTGAAACAATAAATGACCTGTTCACATATACAACTTATACTTGCATATTTTCAGATCTATTATAAGGTCATTAAACCATTTTGATCAACATATCTTTTCAATACCTTTGCTCCACTTTTTTTCTACTCGGTGATGCTATGCTCTGTTGCTTGGTGTCCACAAAAATATTTAGCTCTTTCCTCAGCTTGATTGATCAGGACTGTATGAAGTTTTTCTTCATCAGTTCTTCTTCAACATCCTCTTTTTCATTCACTCCCCTTAATTCATAATGAATTAAGTTGTCTCTTTATAGAAATGATATCATCATTTCTCTCTTCTTGATTTTCTTTTTCTTGGCATGATCCGCAATCTTAGCCAATCTTGAATTAAAGCATAACTCCTGTTTTCTCTTGTATAAATCTTCTTTCCAACTAGATAAAACAAATTTAAATCCTTTACTTATCTCTAGCTTTATCTTGTCGATGAAAACAATGATAACAACCAGTTAAGTCTATTTTTATCTCTTTCAGCTAGATATTTTTTCATTTCTGAACTCCAGTTAACTTCAGTGTTTTAACTCTTTGATAGTGTTGGTCAACACTTTAGTTCTCCTTGGGATTCTCTGTTGGTGTTGTCTGTCTGTTAGGGTTGTCTATCCTTTGGGCTTTACTGCAAAGTTCTTCTCATCGGTTAACACTATAATTCTTGATGTCGGTAATGCTTGTGATTCTACTCTTTGGTAATGGTCATCACTTTATTTTCTCGGGCATCACTCTGACTTAACTTTTGGTTATCTCTATCTGTCGGGTTCCACTAGCCATCAGTGTTTGAAGTCACTTAGTGAATGATTATATTTTATACATTACTGAAAGCATAAAATTTATCTCTCTAATTCTCTGAAGTATTTGACATTTTTATTATAACCGATTAGATTATATCAAGTTGACATCAATGACAATACAATCCATTAACTGATTTAATGTCTTGCATCATCTTTCTTCATTTTGGTGATCAACTTAACATCTTCAAACATTAAATCAGTTACATGTCATCAATAAGGTGAATCACATCCACATATGGTTTGCTTCAGGTCCATGGGATGATCCTTAGTGCAAGGGTTTGGGTTCTTGAGAGAGGAAGAAAGAAGAGTCTCTTGGAGAGGGAGATTAGATCTCCTAGAGAAGTGAGGATTTTTTGGGGAAGAAAGGCCTTGGAAGGATCCCTAATAAAAGTACTAGGACACCTTAGGAAGGTGGAGAAGCAATTGGAAAAGAAAGAACCATTAGATGGTTCAAAGAGACTAGAAGACGTCATAGCAAGAAAATTTCCTTCAAGACCTTAAGCCCTTTGCATCAGAAAGATGCATTAAGTTCATCCCATGAAGAAATAAAACATGTTTGAAAAAATGAAAACCAATATTTGGCATCTGATTTCAAAGATTGAACAAAAATATTCATGAAAACATCTTCTTGACCTATCTCAAAATATCCCAACAAATCATAAAATAACTGCAAATCATGACATGTTGATTATGAGCTTTTCCCATTGAACTTTGGTAAATGTTCCCTAACCTTAGTGGGAAAAGGATTTGGGAAACCTTGAACACTATTAAAATTTGATGGTTTGTATCTTTCAACAGAGAGCATTCTGCAATAACTTGACCGGGGCTGCATATTTTGCATATTTACATTTGATATCTCATGGGGATGTATAGGCAAACAATACATCTTTTTATATTTCTTATAAATTTCAGCATCATCTTTACAACTAATCACTTATTTCCCTATTTCTTTCTTTTATCACAGTCTTAAAATATTACAATACACAACTCAAACATACTTCCTCAACTTAATACAAAGCTCAAAATCAGACCCCAAAAGTATGTAGAATAATAACTACCATTCCCTTTCTTAGTGCTTAGCTCACTTAATAGGGAAACGTTCTCTACAAATGAATTTCATAGAAATACATTTGACTCATGAAAATCAAAATACCTGGAGTGTTGTAGTGACTGCAAATTAACTTTTTGGCTAGAAATATTGTTAGATCTAAAGCCACCTTCACATCTTCATTAGGTTCTTTGGTAGAGTCTCTACCTCTTTGTAGAGGACAGATATTTGAAAAACTAGAATTTCTTCATAGGTCAAGTTTATTCAAAAACCAGTATAAGCACTGCAACACCTCCACATCCACCAATATGAAATCATATGGATTCCTTCCTCAAACTTGTCGGGTTACTTCATCATAAGAGTTCAAATTTTCTTCATCTCTACTGCAAATTATTTTGTTCTTTTAAGTTCTTTTCAATTAATTTACATTGGTGCAAAATCTCAGAGATATTGGAGTCGCCACTCACAATTTGTGAGGTA
This sequence comes from Thuja plicata, assembly GCA_018584345.1. Lineage (NCBI taxonomy): Eukaryota > Viridiplantae > Streptophyta > Pinopsida > Cupressales > Cupressaceae > Thuja > Thuja plicata. The sequence continues at coordinate 2,850,961 of MU228212.1, forward strand.
TTATGAAATAAGCATGAAATATGGATAGATCTAGACATAAATTACATTAAAAGATGAATTACAACAGATTCTCTAGCAACATTTATGAGAATTGACTCACTTGACTAGGAGATTGAACCTCTCATAAAAAGATCATGACTATAAAATAATATGATCTGGTCTTATGATAACAAATTCTAAGGATAAATGCAACAAACTTTAGAAACTAATCCCCAACAGAGTCACCATTTTTTTGGGTCCTGGAAAGGGTTTACACTACAAAATAACAACCAAGTTGATCCTTCAATTACCTTTGGAGAATCCAAATCCAATCTTCAATAATCTCTAGGAATTGGACCAACTGACAAGGATCAAATAAACCCTTCTACACTTTGGGCTCTACAAAACGTGGGAGGGTGATCCATTACTATATTTATAATTACTGTATCATTTATGTAAATAACACTAACATAATTAGATAATCTCATATACAATCTCAACAAAGAGGGAGAATGATATGAAATGACTAATTCCCTGTGATCTTCTACCTATTGGAGCATGAGATAGTAACACCATGGAACAACAATACATGAAAATAAAGATTATGCATGATTTTAAGAGTTGAGACCAAACTGAAAATAGAAGATGCATAAGGCTTGACCAATGCCAAGGGAAGGGCTACAAACTCACATAACCAACATTTCATCCTACAATATCAAACATTTTTTGCAAATCTTTGAAAAAAATTATCACATTATGATAAGAAGACCACTAAAAATTTACCATATGACCATTCTTAGAAATCCATCTGTGAAGACAGTTCTCTTGTTACATTTGCTGAAGTAATTACTCCACTCCTTGAATAGAAGGAAACAACAAATATAACTCAAATGCAACAAATGTGCATGAAAAAACCAAAGTAATCTTTGATCATTGAATTCAAAAGGGTACTACATTCCAGCCATGGAGACAGTCTTAGAATAAAATATATTCATGAAGCTCATTGAAAAACATAGAGATATCTCAGACTTAATGACTAAAAATTATATTTTACCCTAGCTCTACATTTTTATAGAGCTTCTGCCTGCCTTGCAGAACTTTCAGAATTTGGAACCTCTGGAACCCCCTTTCAAAATGAGGAAGAAAAGAATAAAAAGAGGGGAAAGAAACTACATATTCCATTTTAACTTGACACTTGTCGTTTCAAATATCTGATTTGCAAAAATATCTTCTCCCTTTGTCCTCATTTGTACTTTTGTCCTTTTCTCACATTTGGTGTCTACATGAAAATACTTGACATATTTGAAAATACTTCAATTAGCTATAATTTCTCTCCCTGCCCCTTTTGTCTTACACATGGTATTTGAAATTCAACACTTTCTCTTTACCTTGCACATAAAATGATAATTTTGTGTTGTATTATTCCTCACATTAGACTTCTTGAAAATGCCTCATACTTGGTAAAATATCATACCTCACCAATATATATTTTTACAATTAAAAATCTCCCCATTTACAGACTTTGAAATACTATGATTAGACAATGTTATAACCCTATTTCATGTCTCCATTATGACATTGGTAGAGGTTTAAAAGTCAGGCATTACACCTTCCCCTCACCTTTTCTTGAAAATCCCAATACACATCCATCTTTGTAGCGTAAATTGTGACATTACCCTCTCCAATTGGCATGGCAGATGAAATCTAATGCTGAGTGTCTGATCTTGTTAATGTTTGTAGCTTCAGTCATATGATCATTTAGAATACATATAATACTTAGATATTGATTAATAATAATAATATATATATATATATATATATGTTATATTATTATTATTATTATTAAACATATATTATGCAAACTTATATTATTCTAATATATGATTGAATTAATGAAACACTATAAAATTATAAGGAATAGACTTATCCCATGAAGGGACATGTCTCTCCTAGCCTATTTTCCAATATAAATGAAAGAGATATTGTTGCATTTTAAACACACATACTACATACAATATAGGCATTTCTACTACATTTGTAGTGATCCTAAAATTCAACATGGTATAGAGAAAAGCCTGGGAGAGAAAATATAACGTTCTCATGGATTTATACATTTGATTATTGTTGTTGTAGTCTTAGTCAGAGGTCAGAAAGAGGATTGTAAAAATGAATGTGGTATTTGGTCATCGGTTGAAGATTTGAGTTCCTGATACTAAACACGTACTTGTGGCCTCCACTTGCTAGAATATGCAAATGTCGCGATGGCCAAAAAGTTAAATGATGGACCAGTCTAATTTGGATTAGATATGTGTTGGATGCCTAATCTCGATGGATCCTTGATGATTGTGTGGCAACAGATTGAGAAGGGGCGGGTCATCTTTGACCTTGGCAGGAGTCACCAAGGTTTGTGGGTTTTATCCCACTTCAAGCCTGCGCTCAACATCTTACAATTTATATATGAAAAAAAGAAAACACCAAATAAAGACAAGTGACTGGACTTTTGTCTCCATTGACAACCTCTACAATGATAAGTTGGCCATAAAAATAAATTTTGTGTCTACTTTTGAATGCAAATGTAAAAGTAGAAAATAGTGACATGAAATCCATCAACACTGATATGTAAACCACAAATTCATAATCTCATGTGGGATTGAAAAGAAAGAATGAGTTAATGATTCCCATATTGATGAAAGCATGATGGTGAGATATATTAATGACTTGTCTAAGTGATCCAAACTGTCAATTGTAAGTTTTAAAATCTTGATATTTCACCCATAACTAAAGAAAGAGTTAGTTAAATATCACTTCATCAACAAGTTATTCCAATTGTCAAAGATCCCGATATTGTTTTATCTTGCTTTCATAAAAAATTCTAGCCGGTTACAAAGTTGTTGGAATGCTTTGGTATTTAGATGTTTTCTCACTTAAGATTCAAAATCATCAAAGAAATGTAAATTTTTGGATAGATTCCATAACACAAATGAAAGGAAGAGCTTACATATTGAAGGAAGCAGTTACCATAACCACACACAACTTTCATCTTAAATACAAGATAATTCTTGGCCTTGAAAATGCAAGTGTGGGATAATAGATGAAAGAAGAAGAAAATATTGATAGATGATATAATTCCAAATTCCCTCATTGACAATGCATGTGAATCTAGAAGCATAGAAGAAGCACGTGAATGATTTCATAGTTTCCTCAAATGGGTGCGGTCTCATGGCAATTATTTTGATCATAGAAAGTAAAAACAAAAAAAAAAGTGAATTTGGTGTGGAAATTCATCAAAGCACGTCATTACATGATCTTGTTGTTGGTTATTGGAAGGCCAATGGACATTTATCCCATTGCTGCCTTTGTCTCTTTAGTTGTTTGGTTATGATCTGTTAAATAAAGCTCCTCTCTTCATTGTAGATTGATCATTGAGTTAATATTATTCTTATGCTCTCAGAGTGGATGTAGGCATTTATGCTGAACCATGATAAATTATTGTGTACTGTGTATTGCATCTTTGTTCTTCTTTTAATGTTGTTATTTTACTTTTACAATTGGTATCAGAGTGAGGTTTAGTCACTGTTGAGATTTTAGTGATTGGCATTTCAGAATCATGGAAGATTTAAGAGTGCAAAAATTTTCTGGGAAGATCTTTGGAATATGGAAGATCCAGATGAAATCTTTGTTGATCAAGGAAAGCCTCTCACTCGTAATCAAAGGGAAGACAAAGAAGCCAATAACAATGAGTAACGAAGATTGGGAATCATTGGATGAAAAAGCCAAAGCAATAATTATTCTCTCTTTAAATGATAACATTCTATACAATATTGCGAATGAAGTAATGACAAAGGATGTATGGGACAAACTCACAGCCACATATGCGATGGCATCAACAACAAATAAAGTCTTCATTATGAAGAAGTTATACAAATTGAAGATGAGGGAAGATGAGAATATGATGAATCATCTCAACAATTTCAATACTTTGATCAGCCAAGAAGACTCGGTTGGCATGAAACAAGACGATGAGAACAAGGCTATCCTGTTCTTGTGCTCTCTTTTAAACAGCTAGGATGGGGTTGTAACCGCTGTTAGAACTACAACATCAAGCATGAAAAAGTTAATGTTTGATGAAGTTTTAGTAAATCTTCTCAACGAAGACCTGAGAAGGAAGAATTTGGAATCTGTGAGGCCTCACCCCGACCCATCATAGCTCAGTTGATACACTTATTTTGATACATTGATACACTTTTTGATTATCCTGACAGAGACTCGAGATATTATGTTTATGATGATGATTATATTGTATGGATTACATTTTGATATGGATTAGACCTAGAACATGTGGTTGATTTTGATTATATATGTTTAGATAAGTGAATTGATGAGAAGATCGGATCATGATTAGACTTGATTATTTCAGGGATGCTATGTCATGATGATTATAGAATTATTATGTTTTAAACATTTCTGTATGAAAATTGTAATTAGGAATTTAATTCTGCTTATTGATTAATGTTGCTAAGTATGAATCAAATATGTATATTGCATGTGATTTTATTATCTTGGATTATTGATGCTCGAGTTTAGTGTGCAGGAAAGAGAACCACAAAATCAATCGGAGAATCAACAACCAACCATATGTGCAAACTGTAAAGCCAAGGTTGAACCTAATAAAGAGGTTCAAACCTCTTTGTTAAGTGATTTTATTCATGACCATAAAATTGTATGTATGTATGTATTAGGTGTTTTCATTATGTAATTAGTGACATGTCAATGTTGTATTATGTCATTTTATAGTGTCACTTGACACTCGCTATGTGTTTATGTAATGACATGTCTACTAAGGTTGGCAATGTAAACCTAAGCCTAACTGATTCATTAGGAACCTAATTAAACCCTTTGTTGGGGATGCTTGCAAAGTTCCACCAATTTGATCAATTAGATTTAAATTCTTTTCTAGCCACTTCTAGAGGCCAAAAGAGGTCCTAAAGGTCAAATTAAGCAAAATCCTAATACCTTAGTGATAGGGGTATGGGTTAGGAATGTTTTTAACACTTCTAGAACCCCCTAGTAGCCTAGGTGACCCTCTTAATGACCCATTTCCCTCATGTTTCGAAAATTAAGTGAGTCTTGACCTTTACCCAAACCCACACTCTTTCCCAATTTTGCAATTATGATAGGGGACAAAGGAAAGCAAAAGGACTTAGGGTCAAATTTGAATTTGCTGTTGGTGGATGGGTAGAAGTTGGAGGTCTTTTTAGAGGCCCTTGGTAGAGTTAGTGGGTGTTCACCCACTCTCTACTTTTAGAGACATTAGGGTTTTGAAGGAGAAAGGATAAGGTATTTGATCTTCTCAAAATTCATTTGTCATAACACATTGTGAAGGTTGGTTTCCATTGCCATGAAAGTGCTTTGTTTTTTTTGCAAGTAGATTTGTATGTTCTTCTCATTCTCTTGCATATGTGAAATGTATATGTATTGTTCTTATATAAGGGATGAGATTTTGGGTTTGAATTCTTTCTTATGGTTTTATCTTTTTTTTGAATATGAGAGTTTTGTGAAGGGTGTGATGGCATTATTGGTGCAGAGCACCCTAGGGTTTTATCTCTAAAGCCCTAGCTATTTAGCAATGGTGGTTCGGGAGAAGATCACAATTAGCAGTCATCTATCTTCCTAAACCCTAACAGCTCGTAACTCCTAGCACGAGGGCGGTTAAACAAACAAACCAGTGACTTTTGGCTTATCGCAAATTCGCAGAATGATCGGCGGTTAAGTCAATAAGTGTGCGAGTGAGCGACAACCAATGCATCGCGTGATCGCAGGATAGCAGACAGTTAGTTTATAAGCAGTGCGAGTGAGTGACAACCAATGCATCACGTGATCGCAGGATAGCAGACAGTTAGTTTATAAGCATTGCGGGAGCGCGACAAGAAGGCATCACAGAGTCGCAAGGTAACTGGCAGTCAGTGTTTGAGTGGTGCGAGGACGCGATGAGGGCTCATCACACAGTTGCAAGGTAATCGGTGGCTAAGGAAAATAGTTTGCGATGACATGACAATGCTTATCGCACAGTCGCAAGGTGAACCGACAGTTAAGCTATAAGGGTCACGACAACGCGATGACAGTCTATCACCCAGTCACAGATGAATTGGCAAGTAGGCTATAAGACTCGTGACGCTGTGACAAAAAGGTTTCATCAATGTATCACGTACTTGCAGGGCAATCAGCAGCTCGTGTCAAAGTGGTGCGAGAGCACGACAAACATGCATCGCGTACTCGTAGGGAAAATGGTAGCTCAGTTGTAAGTGTTGTGAGTGCGCGATGACAAGGAATCGCAAGGTTGCAGATTAAAGCATGCATGGTTTTTAAGGCTCACAACTATGCGATTAAACATTTAGATGTAAAGTAAGCATCTGATCGAGCCGAGAAAGAACATTGATGCCGTGGTTAGAAAAAGAAAACAGGTTGACCGGTCAACATCGCCGAGGGAAGATAAAAAGTCAGTGACATGGAGGAAAAGGATGTCCACGTCAGAAACCATGCTGAGTAAGATATGATGATAGTTGCAAGAGGAAGATGAAGAGCTGAGGCAGTTAGAATCCTCAGGCGGAAAGGTAACCTAGAAACGGTTACAAATCAAGAACAGGCCAAGTTATAAGATGAGGAAAGAACCATTTTGAGAGAGGTTGGAGAAGTTAGAGACTGAGGAGGCTAGCATCGAAGATTTGAGTTTACATTGTAATTTTCTGGTTTTCAATAAAGAATAGTTTCCTGTGT
>MU228212.1:2870730-2882882 GCA_018584345.1 Thuja plicata
CCTTAAATAAGTTAAGAACATAAGCGTGTAACTGGAACTGATCAGACATTTGTGTCACATACAATAGTTCACTTTTGGATATAGTGCGTATCTATTCTCAGGAGGTTGTAGCCTTCTTTCTCTTTAAGCAGTGAGCTCTTAGACAATGATTCCTCACCCCTAATAGGGTTAATTGTAAAAGACTCCTAACAGGGTCAGACCCTTAACTAGGTCATTGTACTCATATTGTAAAGACTGCTTCTAACAGGGCAAAAGAACTTTAACAGGTTCATTATACTAGTACAATATTTGTGGGTACTAATTCCCACCGGGGTTTTCCTCTAATCAAGGTTTCCCCGTAATCATATCAAGTGTCATGTGATCTTGTGTTATGATTCATTGGATGTATATTTGATTTATGTTTAATTTTCTGAATTTGAATAATAAGCTAAACACTGATTCACCCCCCCTCTCAGTGTTTCCAATAATTGGTATCAGAGCTTGGTCCTTAGAGAGAAAAGTCTAACCACTTGAGGAGATCATGGATTCAATAGAAGTCAAACATCTGAGAAAGAATCTTGAAGCATCCCTTGAGGATCTAGATAGATCTGAGAAAGAAAATGAAGAACTCAAACTAAAATTTGATGGCTCACAAATGCTTATCAAGAAACTAAGGAAAGAACTAAAAGATTTCTCCAACAATGATTTGAAATTGAATGAAGAGAACAAGTCCCTGAAAGATAAGATAGAAGAATTGAATGATTAGTTAACTGATAGCTTAACAACTATTGAAGAGAAGAACAAATAAAACAAACAATTGGATGATGAACTCATGCAAGCCAATTTGAAAATCTTGGAATTGTAAAATATCAAGAACAAAATTGAAACAAAATTATTAGGAGCAAAAGACAAGATTGATAAACTACACACAAGTTCTAATCTGATTCAATCACAACTCTATGCACAAAAGATAAAAGGTGACACCACTAGTATGGGATACAGTTTAGCTCAAATTGAGATCAACTCATCACAAGAAAGAAAGAAATCTCTAACAGAATCTTCAGAAGAAAAGAAGACTAGAAATCATGAAGAGACTAAAGCAGAAGATAAGCACAAGGAAGTCAACCATACTTTCTATGCCTATAACAAGCATGGACACTTGGAAAGAGATTGTAAGAATGTAAGACCCTTCAATGGTTATTGCTACTCCTATAATAAATTTGGTCATAGGGCTATTCATTGCAGAACAAATCAAAGAAATCAGCCACAACTAAACCAAAGGAATAAAACTTAATTCAATAAGAGAAATCAACCTCAAAGAAACTTGTAGAACATTACATGTCACATATGTAACTATTATGGACACATAGCAAAACAATGCAGCATGATGAACAACAACACTAGACCTCCTATCATCTGTCACTCATGTGGAAAGGCTGGACACATCTTAAGGTTTTGCAGATCAAAAACAAAAGGACAAGAGAATCCCAAGAAGTCTTTGTTTGAAGAATCAAGAGAAGTTAAGTTTGTGGAAGCTAAAGCTAACTTAGATAAAATATGGGTTGAAGTAAAGAAGGATATTGAAGAGAACAAGGTAGTAGATGCATCCTCAGTGGATGCACCTTCTACCTCATGATAGTTGACCCTCATGGTCTTAGGGGGAGCGATTTTAGCTCTGAACCCCTGCGTGGCTGGTATACTCACCTTTGAGTATGCACCTTTGCATTCATACATATGATCATAGATTAAGGCTATATGCATTCATGCATTACCCTTACTTCATTCAGAACAAAGTTTGAAATTCTCTATGTAAACCGCTTTATGACAACAAGCATTAAATGTAATTGATCATTATATAATTGGTAAAAGATCTCAAAGACCTCACTTTGCATTTGAGTTAGAAGCAATCAGGAAGAAGACAAACATTGAGCATTAAAGCACTATGATTTAAAGGATCAATTGGTTTGTGAATAGTTTATCAATTGGAACGGAACCCTAGTAGTCGTGTCATTTCAGAATCATCATGAAACCCTATTTAACCTAGTTGCAAGTAAGTATGGAAACCCCTATTGTATTTGACATTGCTGAGAGGAAGCGATTTTTTTTCAAGAAGCATCCATTCAAATCCATACTAGACGATGTCAAAGGAGCATTCTCTAGAACCCCACTTAGAGTCGTTCATGTAGAAGACATCCGCGCATATGTCTATTGCAAAAAGGAAACTATTGGAGACAATAACATTGCATCTCTCATGGGTTCTATGATGAAAGCAGATTATACATTCAAAAATGAATACACGCATCTCACTGATAACCCTATCTTTGAGTATTCCAATGCACACAAATTCTACGAGCCAGAATGGGTTAAAATTTTATTGAGTAGAATACATGATGAACTCTACTGGATTGGTGAAGTTCCTATCTGCATCACTGTTGATCTAATTCATGAGATGACTGGACTACCCAAGACTGGACCAGTTCTTCCAACTGGTAAAGATATTAAGAAACAAGTTGAGCAAGCATGCTTATCAAGGAGTGATAGGCATGGTATGACAATTGATCCCATCAAGGAAGATGACATTAAGCTAGTTACCATGATACTAGGTTATAAATTCCAGCACGCAAGTAGACTAAATAGTGTATCTGTAGCCACTATCTTAGCAGCAATAAAAATGGTGAAAGACAATACTCAGTACAACCTATGTGAGATATTGCTTTCTCAATTAATTGAAAACATCTGAGCTATCAAGAATGACAAGAGCAAGATATTTAGGTTTGGGTTACTGATCATATATCTTCACTTCCACATAGTAGGAAAGGTTGCAAATCTATACCTAGATAGAAGCAAACCCACTATGTCACAGATTTCACTTAAAGCCAAATTAGAGAGTAGTGTGAAGGATTCTATGGATATAGACATCAAGACATTCAGAATCAAAATGGAGAAGAAATTCAGGATACCTGATAAAATAGTTGAGAAGTACAAAGACACCATATGCTTCATGGTGGAGACTGATTGTACTTGTATGGAGGTAGTTGAGCCTAGGATGAAATAGATTCATCCTCTTGGTTATGAAGTCAAAGAACATGTTTTGGAAGGCTATGCACAAGTTCTCCTATCTGCACCCAAAGATCCCAATGAACCTAGATGGGGAACTTACAGAGAAAAGATAAACCAAGTTGATTATGTCTTATACAGCACTAAGAACAAAAGGAAGGCATCTAGGATTACCTCAAATATCCTAAAAAGTCATGGTGTTATACAAGAAGATCTTGACAGAGCTAGAGAAGAAAAGATAGCCAAAGAACTTGAGAAGAATCCCACAGAAGTAAAAACAAAAAAGACTGATGATATTCTCAAGAAGAAGAAGAAGAAATCAAATGAAGATACATCTGCGCCATCAACTACCATCAATCTGGATGCATCTTACCATCAGTACCTAGCAAGAAGTCTAGAGGAAGGAAGCAAGTGACCACTAGTCATCCATCCTCAAGAACTACAAGGAGAAATGTAAAGAACACTCAAGCTCCTCCTGAGGTAGGTTTCAATCCTAGTCTTAATGTCTTAAGGAATAGAATTGTCAATGAAGGAAGACTAGAGTCTCTCAAAAATATATATGAAAAATATCAAGAGATAGACAAATCAGAGATTCATTCTATGATCATTTCTCATATGATTAAGTTCAAGAGGACTGTATTGGAACTTAAGACTGTCATACCAGAAAAGGTATGGAATATACTTGATATGTTGAAGAGGCAAGCAATAGAAGCAGATATGAGGATAAGAGAAGAAACATTGGATAGTCTTCTCCCGGTGTGCTCGCATGATGAGAAAGTCATTTTGTTAGATTTAGTAAAGCCGCACCTAAGAACCAAAGCAAGAATTATTCATATCATGAACAAGGAGTATGATCTGGTCAGAGAAGAGACTCATAAGGAATTTGAGCAGGTATTTCTGGATAGACATATGTATCCATCAACGGCGCCTATAGCTAAGGCAACTCCAGTTCCTCCTAAATAAGTTGCAGAACCAATAATTAAGAATGCACCTAAGACAGGTCCACAGGTTTTAGCGCCCTCAGTTTCAATAGCCTCTGATACAACAAAAGATATAAAGGATACTATAGTGATTGATGATATCAAAATATCTATGACCGCTTTTGATAATGATATGGATAAGGTTGAAAAAGCATTTTTGAACTCGGAAGATACAAAGAATGTATGCTCTTATAACACATCCTTAATGCAAGATGAAGTCCCCTCAAATGATTCAACAGATTTGAACAAAGAGAAAGACAATCAAACCAATGAGATACCAGCTATGGAGATCCCAGTTAAAAGTGAATGCATGGATACTAGTTAGAATACCATATTCACACCATCCATTCAACCATCTACCTCATTGTTGTCAAGTTTAACTCCTAACTCAGCAAGTTTGGATGCTTGGGGAGAAGAAGACCTGATCAAGATTAGTGTCCTAGCCATGGAAAAGGCCAAAGAAAAATAGGTTATGAGAAATCCTTTGTTCCTAGAATCAGTAAACATTTTGAATGATCTAGTGCCTGCAGATAAGAAAGTAGAAAAAATTCAATCAGTTGATGATGTAGATAGCATACTAACAAGCTTCAAAGAACATTTTACAAGCTTAGTAGACTTAGCCACAAGAATTGCAGAAGATGAGTATAAAAAGGAAAGGCTGAATGAACTAGTAAATAATTTTTCCTTAGATCTGAAGTCTTTGAAGATTGGTCAGTCTACGTTGAAAGAGTTGGCAGCTAAAGGCAGAAATGTAATAGCCAACTACATGAACAGGGTGAAATTGACGACTGAACATATCAAGAAGATAGAGGAGGCAGATATATTGGTTGACAATGTTAGGAAATCAGTCAAGATATCCATGCAAGATGTGAACATCTACAATATTATCTATCAAGGTCATCTTGACAAGATAGAACAAACCAAAATGGAGATCAATAAGATAAGGACCCGGCAGACTCAGTTGAGAAATGCACTTGCACCCTCCTTAGCAGTTCTGGATGAGAACATCAAATAGATTGATGCCACTATTTTCACATATGATCAAGGACCCTACATGGACCTGATAAAAATGGAGAAGCTCACTTATTCTCTATGCGCCCATCTCCAGACAGTTGATGCAATGAAGGCATTCTGGTAGTAGGAGATCAAGAATCTTTAGGTTGTATATCCAGATGTATATATGGAGTATATATATATTACAATTTTGACATCTTTTTCATTAATGTCAAAGGGGGAGTAATATACAAGGAATATGTGTAGTATATATTATAAAGTATAATGATACACAGTTTTTGGGTGTTAGTCAATTTTTAGCAACTTGGCCACATTCCTTTGTTTCCATTAATGACAAAGGGGGAGATTGTTGGAAAGTTGACTCCTAAGGAGTATATGGCTTATTTTGTGTTGTCAATATGGCAACAAAGTCATATGAAGTTTTGACAGCAAACTATGAAGTGGAAAATTGACTAAGTATAGAAGACAGAATAGAACAGTGACTTGCACCTGATCAGGGCATCAACGCATGTGTGTACGATCACCTAAGGATATGTGCATTTAGACTTAAGCTCTATGGTATGTTATTATACTTACCCTATACATGCATGGTATAGAATGGTAGTACGAACAAGTTACAGTAAGAACAAGTACACTAGCAGTTCAGAATACAGAGTATGAAGCTGACTTCATGATTTTGGTTAAGCGTATAATATTTTGTTATGTAAAGGATAAGTTCCTATTATAGTAAGTTTTTAATTGTGTATTAAACATTTTTGTAAACATTCTTAATCCAAATTGTTTGGAAGCATTGTGTATTATGTTTTTGGGCTGACTATGGTCTTGTTTTGAGTCGCGTCTATTTAGGCGTAAAGATATATATATATATATATATATATATATATATATATATATATATGTAATGCAAAGGTACATTTGAAGTGTCATCGAATAAGTTAGGGAAGATGTATAGTAGAGTAGTATGAAGATATCAGATTGAGATAGAGCCCTTAAAGAAGCTAAGAACATAAGCGCATAACTGGAACTGATCAGAGATCTGTGTCACATACAACAGTTCACTTTTGGATATAGTGCATATCTATCTTCAGGAGATTGTAGCCTTCTTTGTGTTTGAGAAGTGAGCTCTTGGACATTGAGTCCTCACCCCTAATAGGGTTAATTGTAAAATACTCCTAACAAGGTCAGACCCTTAACCAGGTCATTGTACTCATATTGTAAAGACTGCTTCTAACAGGGCAAAGGAACTCTAAAAGGTTCATTATACTAGTACAATATTTGTGGGTACTAATTCCCACCGAGGTTTTCCTCTAATCAAGGTTTCCCTATAATCATATAAAGTGTCATGTGATCTTGTGTTATACTTCATTGGATATATATTTGATTTATGTTTAAGTTGCTGAATTTGAATAATAAGCTAAACATTGATTCTCCCCCCCTCTCAATGTTTCCAACAAGTAGTTAATGTCGAAAGAGAATTAGTATTAGATTTAAATGGATTAAGTTGTAATAAAGGTTAAGAATTAAAGTATACACTAGGTCAACCTAATTCATCATGTGTTCTTAACAATTAATTACCATCATGATACTACACATGGTAAAACATAAAACCATAGTTAATTCAACCTGACCCAGGAGTTCATGTAACCCATGCAACAAGTTGATGCTCCAACTCTGCATCCGTATGTGGTGTAAACCTAATTCAATCTATGAATATACCCTCCAACTTGAAGACTAACTTCACCATGCTATCACATTACCTCTACACATCCATTTTTAGTTGTATGTACTTGTGCTTTAAAAAAAAATTTGTCTGTGATTTGCCCTAAGTTTTGGGCTTGACATTTTGGTATTAGAGCAGTGTTTCAACACTAGGAACCTAACCAATTACATTTCAACTCATTCAAAACTTAAATTATTGTGTAGGATGCCTGCCATCACAAGAGCTAACTGACAAGGTAGAGGTTGTAGAGCTTCCCATGTTGAGGCAGAACGGGGGGATGTACCTCCACCACCACCTCCACCACCTTAGAACCCTAACCAGGATATTTTGGATGTTCTCCAAAATCTGATTGGGGTAATTCAGTAGAGACTACCACTCATAGTTCAGTAGCATATTCCTGAAGGGGAAGCACATATTTCAGAAAATGATAGAGCAGTTAGCAGAGAGAGGAGTAGGAGTCCCCCACCCAGGTCTGTTGAGGGTCATGATGATCAGGAGGGTGATTCAGTTCATCGGGTTGTAATACCATGTGAGCATGAGATATGTACCATAAAGAGACCCCCTAGAGATGTAGGAGAAGAGATTCGAGAGTTATTACAACTCCAGCCACCCTTGTTTTTGGGATCCACTGATGGGTCAGTAGTAGAGGCCTGGTTACAAAGTTTACAATGATGTTTTGGACTGCGCCCTTATGGGAGTAATCTAAAGGCATGACTTGCAGTCCATATCCTATGAGAGAAGGCTTCCACTTGGTGGGAGCAGGAGGTGTCCATAGGTGGAGTGAGTATTGACACACTCACTTGGGAGTCTTTTGTAGGCCGATTTCAAGAGAGGTATCTCTCTGAGCATTTTAGACAAAGACAGATAGAGGAGTTCCATGATCTCCAATAGAGAGGCCTCACAGTGGCCCAATATGAGAGCTAGTTTCTTAAGCTCCTTCCTTATGTTGATTACATGAAGGATGAGAAACTGCATATCTATCATTTCATTAAGGGACTTCATATGTCTCTTTAGGGAACAATACGCCTAGCCTTTCCTACCACATTCAGAGAGATAGTTGAGATGACACTTGTAGCTAAGGACATCCATACTAGACAAGAGTCCTGTGATCAGTCTCAGCACCAAAACTCCTCTTCCTGGTAGTCAGGACAACAGAGACCCCCTTGGAAAGGGAAACATAATCACTCAGCAGGATCCTTTAAGGGTCAACAGTCTCAGCAGCAAAGATCCCAGTAGGATTCTAGACAGAGGCATTCATAGGGTTATCAGGGCTCTAAGCCCAAACAGTGGCAATCTCAGGATCCTAGACATGATCAGAGGACACAGACTCCTCAGGCATAGTCGACTAGGACTCAACAGTCCTTGAGGGGTGGTTATGATAATTCCAGTAGGACCGAAGGACCACAGTAGTCTAGATCATAGGGAGTTTAGATTCAGGCCTGAGGGCCATGTTACACTTGCGGTGGTATGGGTCATATAGTGAGAGAGTTCCCAAAGGGACAGTTAGCCAATGGTAAGAGAGGGGCTACCTCAGAGCCTAGATTTGTCAATATGGGTAGATCCCATAGAGTTTTTGTTGCTGTTGATAACTACCATTTCAAGCACCAGGCCATGGTCATAGAGGCCACAGGTATGATTCAGGGTATCAGTGTTTCTATTTTGTTTGATTTAGGAGCCAGAGACTCCTTTATATCTCCCTATGTAGTGGAGCATTGTGGGCTAGTGGCAGTTAGACAGGATGTCAGTTGGGAGGTTGAGTTAGCTTTAGAAGCTAGAGTGTCTGTTAGTTCCTTAGTTTACAGTTGTTAGATTCAGATTGGAGACTTAATCACGGTGACTGACCTCTGCATTACACCTCTACATTCTTATGATGTAGTCCTTGGCATGGATTGGCTATATGCCCATAGCGCCAAGATGGATTGTCATCAGAAAAGGGTTGAGTGTGTTGATGATCACGATACTTCTATGGTGATATTTAGGGTACAAAGACCCATATCCCTTCACATTATTTCCTCTATGCAGATTAGGTGGTGTGTGCGGAAGGGATGTCAGTTATTTTCCATCACCATTAGTGATAGAGAGGAGGATTTAGAGGGGGAGCCTTCGCTCAAGGATTATCCTATTCTTTAGGAGTTTGCAAATGTATTTCCTACCAAGCTACCTGGTATGCCTCCACCTAGGGCACTTGATTTTCACATAGATCTTGTATCAGGAGTCGAGCCCATATCTAGAGAACCTTATAGGATGACCACACATGAGCTTAATGAGCTCAAGATTTAGTTAGAAGAGCTCTTGGAGAAAGGACATGTCTGACCTAGTGTATCACCTTGGGGTGCACCAGTGATTTTTGTGAAGAAGAAGGATGTATCACTTAGATTGTGCATTGATTATCAATAGTTGAATAAAGTAACAATTAAGAACTGATACCCACTCCCTAGGATAAATGATTTGTTTGATCAATTGTAGGGTGCTTGAGTGTTCTCAAAGATAGATCTGAAGTCGGGGAACCATCAGTTATGGATTGTGGAAAGTGATATCCACAAGACTTCTTTTCACATGAGGTATGGTCACTATGAGTTCACAGTACTGCCATTTGGCCTCACGAATGCTCCAGCTATGTTCATGAGCCTCATGAACAGAGTATTTTGTACATTCTTAGATAAATTTGTGGTAGTGTTCCTTGATGACATTCTAATATATTCTCGCAATGAGGAGGAGCATGATGAGCATTTGAGACAGGTTCTACAGTGTTTGAGAGAGAATCAATTATATGGAAGCTTGTCAAAGTGTGCCTTCTTTAGACCCAAGGTGCATTATCTTGGTCATGTTATATCCAGTGATGGGCTCTCTATAGACCCATTGAATATTAGAGCCATTATGGATTGGCCAGCACCCACCAGTGTCACTAAGGTTAGAAGTTTTATGGGCTTAGCAGGATATTACAGACGCTTCGTGGTAGGATTTTCTAGAGCAGCTCATCCCGTCACCTCCCTTTAAAGAAAGGGGAAGAAGTATGAATGAACAGAGAAGTGTGTGAGAGCTTTCCAGGAGCTCAATAGAGCCCTCACTAGTGCACCATTTTTAGCAGTGCCAGATCCCTCGATAGATTTAGTTGTATGTACAGATGCTTCATTGGATGGGTTAGGAGCAGTCCTTATGCAGGAGGGTCATCCTATAGCTTTCAAGTCTAGGAAGCTAGAGACTCATGAGCTTAATTATCCTACTCATGACCTATAACTCGCAGTGGTGGTTCATGCCTTAGTGAGATGGCGACACTTCCTTCTAGGTCACCGATTTGAGCTTCATTCAGATCACTAGAACTTATAGTATATCTTTACACAACCCAATCTTAATGCTAGGCAGAGGAGATGGATGGATTTTTTGTGTGAGTATGACTTTGATGTTCATTACATCAAGGGGAAGGAGAATGTAGTTGCAGATGCCTTGAGTAGGAGGCAACACGAGCTCTCATCTATGTCTTCTAGTACAGATTTGAGGGAGCACATTTTGCATCACTTGCTAGAGGATGGATTATATGTGGAGGTTTGTCAGTTTATCCATTCTCAGAGACCCCTTGAGGGGAGATTTGTAGAGTATTCTTTAGAGTTTGATGGGCTTCTACGTCATAGGGGATGCATCTATGTACCTTCTACGGGTGACTTGCGAGAGTTTACTGTGCTTGAGGCTCACAAAGCACCTTATGCAGCTCATCCAGGAGTTAAGAAGTTGCATGCCAATCTGAGATAGTTGTATCATTGTCCGGGCATGAGGCTGAAAATTGCCAGCATAGTTGCTAGATGTCTAGAGTGCCAGAGAGTGAAGGTAGAGCACAGTCATCTAGGTGGGCTCCAACAGCCACATGGGATTGCTGAGCGGAAGTGGGATACTATATCTATGGACTTCATTGTTGGTCTCCCTATGTCTTCTCCCTACCATGATGCCATCTTGGTGATAGTTGACACGTTGACCAAGGCTACCCACTTCTCACCCATGTGTACTACATTCATAGCATGAGACGTAGCTCAGGTATTCTTGCAGGATATTGTGAGAATTCATGGAATTCCCCATAAGATGATCTCTAATAGAGACTCCTTGTTCATATCACCTTTTTGGAGAGATTTATAGGCATCATTGGGCACTAGACTAAATTTCAGTACAATATATCACCCTCAAATAGATGGACAGACAGAGAGGGTTAAACAAGTGTTAGAGGATATGTTACGTATGTATGTGATGGACCATCGGGTCAAGTGGGAGGAATACCTACATCTGGTCGAGTTCACCTATAATAATGGGCATCATTCTTCTATAGGTATGCTGCCATATCAGGCCTTGTATGGTAGACCATGCAGGACACCACTGAGTTGGGATAGGATCGAGGATAGAGTATCTATTGGACCCCAGTTGGTTAAGGATATAGAGCAGCAGGTAGTCTTGATTAGATACCATCTTAGAGAGGCTCAGGATCGACAGAAGAAGTATGCAGATGTAAAGTAGGTTGATCATGAGTATATGGTTGGAGATAGGGTCTTCTTGAGAGTGCGCCCACATAAGAGTCCAATCCATTTCAAAAAGGGATCTAAGTTAGCGCCTCTCTTTGTTGGACCTTTCAAGATATTAGAGAGGATAGGACCAATTGCCTACCATCTAGCCTTGCCACCCAACCTGTCATGCATCCATGATGTGTTTCATGTATATGCGTTACGAAATATATTTATGATGAGTCTCATGTGATAGATTTGGATTCCTTGCAGGTGGAGTCGGACAGACAACTAGCACTGGAGCCCATTCGTATTATAGCCTGATGGACCCTTCCACTTCGAGACTGAGAGCTGGACCAGGTTAGGGTCCAGTGGGATTGTTATGATGAGGTCATGGCTTCATGGGAGGACGCAACATAGATGAGATCTCAGTGCCCATATATTTTTGATGAACTCCAGGAGAAAGTTCATGCCTAGTGGGGGAGGATGTGAGGCCTCACCCCGACTCATCATAGCTCAGTTGATACACTTATTTTGATACATTGATACACTTTTTGATTATCCTAACAGAGAATCAAGATATTATGTTTATGATGATGATTATATTGTATGGATTACATTTTGATATGGATTAAACCTAGAACATGTGGTTGATTTTGATTATATATGTTTAGATAAGTGAATTGATGAGAAGATCAGATCATGATTAGACTTGATTATTTCATGGATGCTATGTCATGATGATTATAGAATTATTATGTTTCAAACATTTCTGTATGAAAATTGTAATTAAAAATTTAATTCTACTTATTGATTAATGTTGCTAAGTATGAATTGAATATGTATATTGCATGTGATTTTATTATCTTGGACTACTGATGCTCGAGTTTAGTGTGCAGGAAAGAGAACCATGGAATCAAT
>MU228212.1:2883023-2893514 GCA_018584345.1 Thuja plicata
TGTAATTAGTGACATGTCAATGTTGTATTATGTCATTTTATAGTGTCACTTGACACTCGTTATGTGTTTATGTAATGACATGTCTACTAAGGTTGGAAATGTAAACCTAAGCCTAACTAATTCATTAAGAACCTAATTAAACCCTTTGTTGGGGATGCTTGCAAGGTTTCACCAATTTGATCATTTAGATTTAAATTCTTTTCTAGCCACTTCTAGAGGCCAAATTGGGTTAGGAATGTTTTTAACACTTATAGAACCCCCTAGTAGCCTAGGTGACCCTCTTAAAGACCCATTTCCATCATGTTTCAAAAATGGAGTGAGTCTTGACCTTTACCCAAACCCACACTCTTTCCCAATTTGGCAATTATGATAGGGGACAAAGGAAAGCAAAAGGACTTGGGGTCAAATCTGAATTTAATGTTGCTGGGTGGGTAGAATTTGGAGTTTTTAGAGGCCCTTGGTAGATTTAGTTGGTGTTCACCCACTCTCTAATTTTAGAGACATTAGGGTTTTGAAGGGGAAAGGATAAGAGATTGGGCTCTTCTCAAAATTCATTTTCCATAACGCATTATGAAGGTTGGTCTCCATTTCCTTGAAAGTGCTTTGTTTTTATTGCAATTATATTTGTATGTTCTTCTCATTCTCTTGCATATGTGAAATGTATATGTATTGTTATTATGTAAGGGATGGGATTTTGGGTTTGAATTCTTTCTTATAGTTTTATCTTATTTTTGAATATGAGAGTTTTGTGAAGGGTGTGATGGCATTACTCACCCTTGGATAGGGAAGAAGTGGCCATGTATGGGGGAAGGGGTTAGTTGGATTCCATGATAGTGTATATTCTCTTCTTATGGAGAGAAGAGGGAAAAATGCAAGGTGTATGGGCCCTTCCATGCCATTGTATTTGATCCAAATTTTGGGGGAGATAAGGAGAAGATTTGATGGAAGGATGTATGTGGTTTTAGCCTTGAAGAGGAATGTTATTTGAATATATTATTTTGGCATTCTCCTATATGGAAATCCACCTTCACCCCTTGTTATGGGTTCATGGTGAATCCATTTGTGCAAACTTTGGGAGGGAGTTCTTTTTTGTTGTATTCATGTATGTGAATGTGTGATTGTCACCTATTGACTATTTATTCTCCTAGCTTGGGGGTGGTATCCTTGAGACCTAGGTTGGGAGGTGAGCTTCCTATGGTTCTCCTCATATATTTTTAGGTCTTGAAGTCAAGATGAATGTGGAAAAGCTTGGGAGAAGTCTCTATTTTGGTGTAATTGTGTGAGAGAAAATTTAATGTTGCATGATTATTCCTTTGGTAATGAGATTCATTTCTTGTTAAGTGTTGTAATTTCCATATTGAAAGCTTTGTCAAGCATGATGTGAAGAGCTCTTATTTATTATGTAATAGTTTTCATATCATGTAAAATTGTGTGGATTTATGAATCTTGTAATCTCTATAATGTATTTGATTGTAAGATTTCAAGTTAAAAACACTTCATTCTTCCTTTGGAAATCTGAATTTTATTTCAATAGGATCAATACTCTACCTTAAAATTTTTATTGCAACCTCTATCCTTGAGAAGGAGAGATAAACTTGATAACAATAGAAAATCAAACAAGTTAGTATATTAATGTAAAAATGAACTAATACTAATAATCAATCTATAGTTCACATAGTGTATTGCAATAATAAATAAATCAAATACATACAAATAACTACTCCAAAAAGAAAATCAATAATCAACATGATAGAAGCAGAAAACCAAATTATACCAAAGACAGTTTCTAGATTTTAGAGCAAAATTTCTCTCTGGAAAATGTATGGGGAGGGAATTAATTCCCCCTTTACACAGAGAATATTCTCTTTTTTATTCCCCTCACTAAACCCCCTTAATTACCGCTCTAATTACCTTATTTAGTGCTAATGCATAGTTTAATTAATGGGGAGGCTTAATGTTATACACCCACCTTTGTGGGCCCCACACAAACCTTTTCTCTTACTTTTTTACCCCTCTTGTTTGGTGCAGCAATGGGTCTTGGTTTAAATGTTGCTAAGTAAATTAATGAAAAAATGGCTACAACAAACTAATTGGGTTTTGCACTACCCACCCCAAGTCTTCGCCACCTCCTCCATGCTGTCAGGTCCCTTGCTTACTGACATAAATCAGCTATCCTTTCCAATGCAAAATCTTTCCTTGGGATATTAGTAAAGGTTTTTGGTGGGCCCTAGGAAGCTTGTCCTACACTCCTCTCCTTGGAGGAATTCGAAACCCCATGCAATCCTTGTCTTATGTGCCTTGGGAATAGGGGTGATGGGTGATGGGATAGGCTAGTTAGTAGGATAGGTGGGTTAGTAGGATAGATTTAGATTATTAGGGTTGTTTAGGTTAGTTGATTAGGATTAGTAATTAATAAATTTATTAATATGTTCTGATTTACTTAGTATGGAATCAACTTTTAATATATTTTATCCAATGCTTAATTAGTTAAAATGAATCATTAATATTAGTTAGTAGTTAATTTAATTTTATTATGTTAATTGGAATATATATTGCTCATGTGATCAAAGGGGTTAGAGGTAAATTGCTTTTACTAGAGGATTAATTTAATTGTTTTATTAAAGGTTAATTTAATTTTGTTAGGGGATTAATGAATTAGGATTGCATGTGTTTTTTTTAATAAGGGGAGAATTTAATTAGAATTGATATTAGTAAGTTAGGAAATTAGATTAGATTATGATTATTAGATTTAAATTAATATTTTATTTGGTATGGTGAATTTTTTATTAAATTTTAATTATGTCAAATGGTAAATGTTTCATGTATGTTTGTTTAAAAAGGGAGTAGAATTTAATTAGTCCTTATATTAGTGGATATTTTAATATATATGTTTAATTGGGTCCAAGGGTAGTTAAGAAAGGTTATACATATTAATTCTTGAGATTAATTTAGTTCTCTTTTATTAGTTAACTAATGTGTGTGTGAAATAGTTATATCGGAGTTGTTTATAAATGTTAGTAGTTAATATCGAAAGAGAATTAGTATTAGATTTAAATGGATTAAGTTGCAATCAAGGTTAAGAATTAAAGTATACACTAGGTCAACCTAATTCATCACGTGTTCTTAATAATTAATTACCATCATGATACTACACGTGGTTAAACTTAAAACCATAGTTAATTCTACCTGACCCAGGAGTTCATATAACCTGTACAACAAGTTGATGCTCCAACTCTGCATTCATAAGTGGCGCAACCCTAATTCAATCTATGAATATACCCTGTAACTTGAAGACTAACTTAACCATGCTATCACATTACCTCTACACATCCATTATTAGTTGTATGTAGTTGTGCTTTAAAAAAAAATTGTCTATGTGATTTGCCCTAAGTTTTGGGCATGACAGAATCTTCAACCAGTGAAGCTCTAACAATGGTGAGTACTGAAAATAGGGGAAGAAGCCATTATAGAGGTAGAAATAACAATAATTGGAGGTCTCAATCTGCAAGAGGATCGCAGTCAAGAGGTAGACAAAATGGTTGTTGGTTTTGTGGCAAAGATGGTCATGTTAAGAAAGATTGTCGCAAATACAAGAAGGCGCAAGAAAGGGTTTTGGATAGCAAAGCAAACATTGCCCATGACAAGGATGATGGTATTTTAGTACTTTTTGCAAGTGACACAAAAGAAAACTCTTGATTCATGGATTCCAGTGCTTCTTTTCATGCCACTTCTTGCATGGATTTGCTCACAAATTATCAAGAAGGTAAATTTGTAAAAATTTATTTGGGTGATAATAATTGTTGTGAAATTATTGGCAAAGGTGATGTTGTTTTACCATTGGAAGGAGGAGGCCAATGGCTTCTCAAAGATGTTCATCATATTCCAAAGTTAAAAATAAATTTGATTTCTGTTAGTCAATTGCATACACAAGGCTGCCATACCTCTTTCTTTGCAGATTTATGGAAGGTAACCAAAGGTTCCATGGTTATTGCCAAAGGTAATAGAGTTGGTAGTTTGTATCTTTTAGAGTGTCCTAGTGAGGTGGGAGCTGCTATGATAGTCATAGGCAATGATATAGATCTTTGGCATCAAAGGTTAGGCTATATGAGCAAGAAAGGCCTTGAAGTGATGCTCAATCGTGATCAATTACCGGGTCTAAAATCTACAGATTTGGAATTATGTGAACATTGTCTTTGTGGAAAACAAAAATGGGTCAGCTTCTTGAAGAATTGACATGAAAAGAAGACATCACCACTGGAACTAGTACACTCAGATGTCTTTGAACCTACAGAGGTAACTTCTTATGGAGGTGAAAAATATTTTGTTACTTTTCTTGATGACTATATTCGAAAAGTGTGGATTTACATGATGTCTCGTAAATCTGAAGTGTTTTCAAAATTTAAAATTTTCAAAGCACTTTTTAAAAATCAAAGTGGTCATAAAATAAAATGTTTAAAGATGGATAATGAGGGTGAATTCTGTTCTTTGGAGTTTGATTATTTTTGTGCACATTATGGTATTTAGAGAATCAAGTTTGTCTCATATACTCCACAAGAAAATGGGGCAGTGAAAAGGCTGAATCAAACAATTCTTGAGAAAGCTAGATGTATGCTTTCTAATGCTGGTTTGGGCAAAGAATTCTAGGTGGAAGCATGTAATACTGCTGTGTATTTAATCAATTGTAGTCCCTCATCTCGATTGGATTTCAGTATTCTAGAAGAAGAATGGTTGGGAAAGAGAATTTCTTATTCTCACATTTGGGTGTTTGGTTGTCAATCATTTGTTGATGTTCCTAAGGAGAAGAGGAGTAAACTTGATTCAAAATCACAGCGATGTATATTTGTGGGCTATAAAGAAGATCAGTTTGGTTTTCGAATGTGGGATCCAATAGAGAAGAAAATTATGAGGAGTCAAGATGTGGTTTTTAATGAGATGATATTCCAGCTTTGTTAGAGGAAACAAATGGAAATAATTAAATTCCCTTGTTTGATATTTCACATTCTTAGCATATAACAAATTCATAAGGCTATACCACAACAAATCCTCAGCACATGTATAATTCTCAAACCTCTATTTAAGTATCATAGAGAATCTCTCTGTCATCTAGTTTTAATGATCCAATTGATGAAATCAAATCCACGAATAGTATGTGGAATGATGATACAGAGGATTATTCAAATTCAATCCTCAGGTCAAGTAATGCTAGGAATGTAGACAGTGAAAAAAGTGTTTCTTCAAAGTTGCCATCGAATAGTCAAATTGAGCCTGGCAATATGGTTTTTTATCATTCATTATCACCCACACAACTTGATCCAGATACATTACAACATGACCTTGGTGTTTCAAATAAACATTTTCTTGCTCCCAAACAAATTGCAGGTCAATGTTTAAAGGGAAACACTGCTTATAGTGTGGATTTTGATCCATGAATTGGCTGGAAGACTGCGCAGTAGTCCCAATTGGCATCATTAGTAAGTTATAGCATGAAGGAGGGCATGTGCCAAGGTTCTTTGACCCCACCTGATATGCATCAAATAGAGGAGGAAAGCCCATGCAAAAGGGAGAGCAACAACTTTCTCCAACCCACCGCAACAGCAGAGATGGCAGGTCCATGTCTACCCACATCCCCTCCTGCAGGCCCGCATGCTATGTCCAACTCCCCAGCCACTACAGATTCATGTTTTATGGGGAATTCTACCTTCAACAATGCACATGGATATTTTACTTGCATAAAGAGGGAGGGGACGCATGATGAAATTGGGGAAAACACCTATCAACACACAGTCTAGTCTATAACAAATTCCAATCTTCAGCATGATTATACGATGAATCTTGGAAATTATAGTGCAATTGGGAAGAATCAAGAATTGAGGAGATCTACAAGACAAAGGAAAATTCCCTCAAAATTTACAAATTATGAATTGTTATCCGCCGAAGAGGTAGAGCCTTAGATTTTAATCTCTGAGCATATAGAACCATCAAATTATAAAGAAGCTTGTCTGACCAGTGATAAGGATAAATGGATGATTGCTATGAATGAAGAGATGAGTTCTTTGGAAGGTAATCACACTTGGGATTTGGTCCCTTTACCACAAAATTAGAAACCACTTAAGAACAAGAGGGTTTATAAACTGAAAGATGAAGGCAGAGGTACAAGATTTTATAAAGCTCAATTAGTGGTGAAAGGATACACTCAAAAAGAAGGCATTGATTTCACTGAGATTTTCTCACCGGTTGTCAAAATGACAACCATCTAGATTTTTTTGGGACTCCCAGTTGTGTGGGATCTTGAATTGGAGAAGCTTGATGTCAAGACTACATTTCTACATAGTGATGTGGATGAGGAGCTATATATGGAGCAGCCTCAAGGTTTTATTGACAAAGGGAAAACACATCATTATTGCAAGTTAAGAAGAAGTTTGTATGGGCTCAAGAAAGCCCCATGACAGTGGTATCTAAAATTTGGTCGCTTCATTGTTGAGAAAAACTTCATAAGATGTGAATCTGATCCATGTATTTATTACAAGAAACTTCCAAATGGAGAATTTGTTATTCTTATTTTATATGTTGATGACATGTTGGTAGCCGGTACAAGTTCTCAAATTGTTGGTGAGCTGAAAACCAAGTTGGCAAGTAAATATTTCATGGACTTAGGGGCAGCCAAGAAGATTCTTGGTATGACAATCACACGGGATAGAAAGAAGAAAGAAATTACTTTGTCTCAAAAGGATTACATTAACAAAGTTGTGGATAAATTTGGCATGAATGATGCCAAGATAGTTTCTACTCCTCTTGCTTCTCATTTTCAATTGTCTTCTGAATTGTGTGCAAAAATACAAGAGGAAAAGGAATTCATTGACAACATCCCTTATAAATCAGCAGTTGGTAGCATAATGTATGCTATGGTTTCCACTCGCCCCAACATTTCCCATGCAGTGGGAGTAGTAAGTACGTTCATGAGAAATCCCGAGAAGCTTCATTGGGAAGCTATTAAATGGATAATAAGATATTTAAAAGGCACTTCAGATTATGTTTTATGTTTTGGTGGAAACAATAAACAACTGCAAGGATTCACGGATTCAGATCTTGACAAAGATTTGGATAAGCATAGATCTACTACTGGTTACACATTCATGTTCACTGGAGATGCTATTAGATGGGCCTTAAGGTTGCAACATTCTATTTCTCTTCTTGGATGAAGATAATTATTTGTCTCTTTCCAAAGGTGCTCAGGAGATGATTTGGTTGCAGCGATTACTTGGTGAAATGAAGTATCAACAAAATGATTATGTATTATTTAGTGACAATCACAATGCCATCTTTATGGCTCATAATCATACATCTCAGCGATGTGCAAAACATATTGACATTTATGCTCACTTTGTTCGGCATATGGTTGAAGAGGGTAGGTTGAAGGTTGAAAAGATTGATACCAAAATCAACCCGATAAATATATTCATGAAAGTTGTAATCAAAGAGAAGTTTGAATGTGCAAGAACTTCTCTTGGACTTGTTAAGATGAAGTAGGTCAGCATGTAGAGCAGGGGAATGCTTGATCAGCTGAAATATCTGTTGACTTGTGGTGGGAGTTTGTTGGGTATTGGAAGGCCAACGGACATTTGTCCTATTCTTGCCTTTGTCTCTTCAGCTGTTCGGTTATGAGATGTTAAATAAAGCTCCTCTCTTCATTGCAAATTGATCATTGAGTTAATATTATTCTTCTACTCTCCATGTGGATGTAGGAATTTATGCTAAACCACGATAAATTAGTATGTACTATGTATTGCATCTTTGCTCTTCTTTTACTGCTGTTATTTACTTTTACACTTGTGATGTGATTGATATGGTGTCAGGAGCTTCTAGTAAAGTGTGCACATGGAGACAAAAATTGATATCACATGTTGACTGGGAAGACTCATGAATATTGAGGTATTGGGAGCAGCTACTCACTATTTCCTATGGAGGTCTAAAGATTGTTGAGCAATCATTTAGCTGGTTAGTTTCTTGAGTGCCATGAATATATAGGTCTTAGCTTCTTGTGACATATATATTACATCATAAAAAAATTATTTTATGTAATTAAGATTGAAGACTTGATTGCTGACAACATCAAAAGTTGATATTCTATGTATTGTATGCAAATAAGATTGTTTGGATCCATCAGAGATGGGTCTTCAAGTAGTGTATACATCTTCAAATATATTGTCATTTACAATCAATTTGTTGGTCACGGTCACTAGGGAATTATATAAATAATAAAGAAGCAGATTTGTGGATCCACAAACTGAACACAAAATAAACACCTTATATAGGGATAAATGGCATATCACAAACTCCAGATATTATGCTTGCTTAAGAAGATTAATATTGTTGTGAAAATGTCATCCATGAGATTATGTGAATTAGGGTCCATTACTAGCATAGTGGGTTTGGATTCGTTAGCCCCTTAATTCTGTGAGTGGAAAGAATCTACTTGGTCGTTGAAGTCTATATATTATACGGTTCCAAACTTTGGCTAATGTGAATCATATAATTGTGTAGTTGTTTCCTAGAAACAGAGCATATGGAACCATGTTGTCACAAAGGCATTAAATAATGCAGTGTCCTCAGTAGTATGTCATGAGTTTTTCGTGAATTGCCTAGGAGTATCATACATATATAGAGAAAAGTATCTCATACCCTTGAATAATGTTCATTAATTCATGCTATAAAATTGAAATAGTAAATCTTGTATGCTTCTTTCATTGCTATTTACCTCCATGATAGTTTAGTTTTATGACCTATTTGTAATATCTCTTTGGAATTCCTTCAGGATAGATCAAGAAGCATAATAATTTTTCATTCAGGGGAAAGAAAACTTGATACTTGCAATTATGAAACTGAATTGAAGATGGACATCAGATTCAGAGGGTGTCTGACACTCTATTAGAGGCAACCTTGGATGAGAAGGTCAAGAGGTTGATGCATGTAATTGGAGATTCAGATGGAAGTCACATTATCATGAATGTTTGGTGGTTCCAAGCCCAAGGATAAATCCATAATTTATTACATTCACTCATGTTACTATGGAATCAGACAAGTACATTTGTGTACAAGAAACTAATCCTATGAATAATGTTGTGATCAAAATTTTAACATGGTGTAAATGATCATGTATGAGATGATGAGAGTCTCTTGGAGAAAGACCATTTTATGATTTAGACCATGTATGCTTCCGTAACAGAGGGAGCTACTAGATGATTTTCCAAATTGATCTTTGAGGATTTTGATCATAGTGATTCAGAGAGAGTAGATCATGGAGAGATGATTTATTTAATATTTAGATAACATACATTATCATTGAAGAACAAACGACCGATATTCTTACCAAGCACCCTGCCAAAGTAAATTTTGTGCATTTTGGGACAAGATTGAAGTTGTGGAGAATGATGCCCTTATTGAGAGAGAATATCAACATCAGTGATTTCTTGATATGTACTTTATTGCAGTCTTCTCTTTGAGAGAGAAGTCTATGGTGAAAGCCCTTGTTCCCACCCTCTGGGATGAACCATGGTGGATCTACACTTTGAGATGAGTCAAGGTGGATTTCATGTGTGTGAATTCATGACTTATGGGCCCTCCTATGAACATTGGAGAAATGTGATGACTTTTTGACAATGAAAACTTGTATCTGAGTGATGTTGTGAGGTGACAACTTTGCAAAAATATCCATCATGATGGATATTTATCAATAAATTTTTATTATTGTATTAATAAATAATTCTGTGTTATGAGTGTTATTTCATAACCATGTTCTTTATGTATATCATAAGGAAGTGATGACTTCCAAATGTTTTTCACTTATTGTTGTAGAAGTTGTTATAAGGTTATGATCTTATAATAACTTATTCATCTATTGTAATAAATATCATGAGAATGATACTTAAATTATGATAGTTTATATCTTGTAAATCAATATGGACTAGAAGGTATAGTTTAAATTACTTACAAGTTCTATTGTATGGATATATCATATCTATATGGTAAGTATCACCTATGTGATACTACTGCACATATCATACAAGATATCTTGAGTACTTGGTGAATATCATGGACTTGATAGTTGGAGACCATTACTCAGAGTACTTGATGAGTATCATGGATTTGATACTTGGAGACCATTACTCATGATAATAATTTTTTAGCACTGGGCGAATATCTTGTGACTTGATATTTGGAGACCATTTCTCTAAGTACTTGGTGATTATCATGGACTTGATACTTGAGGACCATTGCTCGTGATATCATTAAAATGATATAAATTTTGAATGATTATATATACTCACATATTACATTGAGGTAATATATTTATTCTCCCTAGCTAAGAGGGAGTGTTAATATTATAGCTTTGATTAGATCGATTTATCTCAATAATGAACATACTAAGTTGATATAATAAATATTATATTATATTGTTGATTTGATTAATTTCATTTGTCATATATATATATA
>MU228212.1:2895438-2907598 GCA_018584345.1 Thuja plicata
GCCTCGTGCCATCACCAAATCTCCATCACATATTCTCTATACATGTGGTCTTCCTTGTAGCATTTTCCATGTGTCACTCACTGATTTATCCATATCACCTCTCATGTCAACTCAACCCTAATCTCTGCCTAGATATGTGGCGAGATCTTGTGATAGCGCGATGATTATCATCCTCATAACTTTGATCACAAGATTGTGAAAGGTCACATGATTTGGTCAAGATTTAATCTCCTTTGAGAACCTCGATAGAAACCTAACCGCTACATATTTCCCTCTAACTGGTCCACCTCATCACCACCTGGGATTGACTACTACCATGTGCCCATTTTCGATTAACCACTGCTGGTCCATGTGTCCTCCTGAGCGCCCAGTTGACATGTACCTATCACGCATCCCATGCCTTTGACCCACACACCATGCAAAGAGAAAAATGCACATGTCTTTTCTCAATTGTTAAGTGAGGGCCGCGTTATAAAAATGACACCTAAATTCCTCGTAGGTTGAATGTGGGATAAATCCCCCACACGCCTAGTTTTAAAAAATGTACAACAGGATTATTTTTGAATTCTTTGAAGGCTTCTCATGTCCTATTTTGATATGTCATTATCTTGTTTGCAAACATAGGGGTCATTGGCAAAGGTGTCTAAAATATTTGGACCTATGAATTCAAATCCTACAATGAATGCATTATCCTTGATCAAAATTTTACATTCTGTAGAGACCAAAACATACCCAGAGAACACAATACTTTGTCATCAGAAACTTGATAAAAATAATTTTGTGTAATCCTTGATTCTGCGATGAATGTCGGGTCCCCGAGTGGACCCGACCTAAATTTTTTTTATTCTTAGACAATAATTGAATTCTCCAAATGATCAAACAAGCTAATTAGAAATGCCCAAGGGTGATAATAAATGAATCCAGAGTCACTAAATCTAACATTTTGCAACTTTAACACTCAACTAAAATCACCTAAGTAGCTGAACTAGAACTGGACTTAAAAACTAATCAAAATACCTGATCAAACCATGGGAGTTGGCACTCTACTAAATCCTTGTATGGATAATTTAGGGCACCAAAAAGATCATCATTTAAACATCCAAGGAAAAATTTATTACTCACCAAAGTTTCCCTCTTAATTGTTTCTGAAAAACATCCCTATGAAAGCAATCTATAACACCTCCAATCACTGATTGGGAAAATATCAAACATCCATCTCAGGGACCGCCACTTGGCACACTGGTACATTTCAGTACCTTGAACATGTTCATAGGAGAGTTTGATCACATTAGGTTGTATGTGAACAATATTCACCCTCAAAGTTTCCTACTCTACAATTTTTAAACATGTTGGTTCTGAAACTTTGAAAAAGTTAATCTAGAATGAGTTTTGAAAACTGATCAAATGGAATCACGGGAACTTAAAAACAAACATGTGTACTGTATTTCATGTTTATAATGTTGGGGAATAGCCAGTATCACCATGATATTCAACAGGATTAAATATATAGGTCTCCAAATTAGGCCTTTTGATAATTTTTTTGCATTGTACACCCAATAAGTCAGAATAAATTGCAAATGGATTCAACTTCACAAATAGGGAAAACAAGGTTACAAGGTCTGAAAATGTACATAGAGGATATTAAACATGTCTACAATGGAGGGGAAACACTTATGTTGCAATAGTAATCAATAGGGCATGAAAACCAGGTCTTCAAAGTAGGCTATTTCATTACATTTGAATGTGTGCAATATGAAGATTAATGCATACCCCCTAAAATAAGCACTTCAAAAAAATGAGTCACAACTGACTGTGGAAGGCTGAAAATGGGTAGACACACTTAATGATAGGGGATGAAAAAATGTTCCATGTCACTTTGCATGACATTTACTGAGCATCATATTATCAACTCTCAAAGAGGGTGACTTAGCACACTTTTCAGGGTACATTCTAATGCCTTCGCAAAATTTTCAACATTGTACTCTCAAAAATTTTCAGAGTACCAACACATTGTACACATTTGTAATCATTTCATTTCAGAAAGTAAAAGGAAATTGAGAAGGTTAAGATTAAATAAAAAATCAGAATTCATCTAACATGCATTTGTAAGTGAAGAACAAATTAGCTATGACTTATATGTATAGGGCATAGGTTGCACAAATATTGTATCAAAAAGAATCTGTCTATGGTCTGTCACGGACATTGGCTTTATATATTGTTTGTTTGTCAAAATTGTATGACCATTTTCCAAAAGACTTTAATCAAACCATAATAAATTTAGTCTACGAATGATGTTTATCAACATTAATCATACAAAATTAATTAATTAATTCTGTGCAACACTAATTACTACAAAATAATAAGAAATTAGGAAAGAAGTTTAGAAATAATGGTTTCATGTATGCATTTATAACATAAATGTATTGGATCAATTTAAAAAAATTCAGGCCAATGCAATTGGTAGGTGTAAATTTACTGTTCAAAAATCAATACATACATGTAATGCATGAGAATATTTGAGAGAAGACCTATAATTGCCAAACTTTCACACGCCTAATTTCCTACACACAGAAAACTTAAATAGGAATCCAAAAGCCTAAAAATTTTAAATTAGGTAGGAGAGAAAAGTAATTGAAGGTCAATTTTTTTTTTTATCGATTTCCCAAATATCAAACAAAAATATTAACATAGGACAACCTTCTAAATAAAATGGCTTCTGAATAATGACATCACAAAACTATAAATTAAACCATTCAAATGTTAAAGACAATTATTCATTTGTGTATTTTCATTGATGTATACATAAATGTATTAATGTTACACAAATGTATTAATGTTACATAAATGTCTAATCGTAACCGAGCACAGTCAGTGTATGCCAAGTTCTCTCGGGCATTGAAGAAGACTCCAGTATCTGCCAAGTGATTCTCAGTACTAACCGATTTCACTCAAGAAATACGGTAAGGTCGGGCATTGAAGGATTACAGTGTTAACCAAGTTATGCATTTAGGGTCAGCCAACTAACAATAGTTTACACTTTATGTTTATTTGGTTAATTGTAACTGACAGATTTGAGTTTTATTCTTTATTTGGAAGGTTATTCAAGATGACTTGACAAGGGTTATCATATATATACAAGGTCAAGTTTGGATTGAATGTGTGAGTTTTGATATGAAGAGTGAAGGAAAAATATGAGGGAATTCTGATGAAGGATAGAATATCCAGACCGAGCTGCATAAGAACATTTGATCAGTAAGGATCTAGTTAAAGACAAAATAGAGATCTTAATCTGCATAGACAGTTTCTTATTCAATAAGATCAATTCGTTGTTACTCTCTAACAATTGTAGTAGTGATCCAAATCTCTTTATAGAGTAGACTTAACAGTCTTTCATAAATCCTCTCACAAGGTGGCATTTCTACATTGAAGTGTTTGAAGACCTCTAAAAAGGCAACTCCTTATAGGATAATTAAATCCTCTAACAAGGTCACACCTTACAGTTTGTTTTTGTAACCTTTAATAGGGTTGGCTCCGAACAAGGCTCACTTCAAAAGAGTGAAAAATAGTAACTAGTTGCAATTGGTGGTTTCCCAAATTGGGTTTCCACGGTAAATCTTGGTGTCATCTGTGTACATGTTATTTTCTTTATGCTTCATTTTTTTGACTTAATCATGAAAGGATAATTACATTTAATATCTTAAGAATTCTTTGTTAACCAAGTAACAATAATAAATTTTATTAAGACATCTAAGGGACTTGGATTTGTTTTTGTGGTAACTGATTCACCCCTCCCCTCTCAGTTACTCAATTCATTTCCAAAAATTGGTATCAGAGATTTTGGTGCTTTCAGGGAAGGTTTCAAGGCCTAAGCTAAAGATCAAAGATGTCTTACAGAAGGGAGATCCCCAAGCTTAACAAAGATAACTTCGCTGCATGGCAAGAGTTGATGAGGCTACATCTATATACTATTGGAGATTATGGTTTGCAATTCTTGGACCACAAGTATGTGGAACCACCTAGAACTATGTCTGTGGATCAGATGGTGGACATGAAGAATCATATTATAATGATGATTGATATAGCTTCTTCACTCAGGTAGTCAGAATTTGATGAAGTCAAGGACTGCCCTACTACCTATGATATGTGGAAGAAACTGCATCATATCTATGGAGGAGATTAAAATATAAAGAGATCCAAAGAAGAGAGTCTAAGAGGTTAGTTTGATAGATGAAAATGAAAGAAGGAGAAGACATTACAAAATATAGTGAAAGAATCAAGAAAAGTGTCAATGCCATCAGAGCTGCTGGTGGACAGATTGAAGACAAAACAATGGTTAGTAAGGTATTGAGAAATTTACTTCCTATCTATGCAATTACAGTTTCATCTATTCAAGAGATGAGGTGCAGTAATTATATAACTCTAGATGCATTGGTTGGAAGGCTAACAACTTTTGAGTTGGACAATTTTGACAATTATTCTCCTAATCCTAGCAATTTTGAGTCTGCATTCAAAGCCAAATTAAGCCTTGGTAATATGGATAGAAAAGTGAAATAGATTGACAATGATAGTGATGATGAAGATCTAGAAATAATTGAAGCACTACTTGCAAAGAGAGCTGCCAAAGGAAAAGGGAAATACAAAGGAAGAATACCATTGATTTTCTTCTCATGTGATGAAGTTGGCCACATTGCTGCTAAGTGTCCAAACAAAGAAGACAAAGATGAGAAAAATTTCAACAAGTACAAAGGCAAGAAATATTTAAAAAGTTACAAAAGCTATAAGGACAAAGGTAAGAAATCTTTTTATATTGCAAAAGATTATGATAGTGATGAAGATGAAGATTAAATGGTTTACATTGCTATTAAGGATGAGTCAAACAATGAAGAAAATGAAAAGAATGCACTTTTATCTTATGTTAATGACACTTGGATAATTGATAGTGGTTGATCTCGCCACATGACTGGTGATAAAACTAAATTTGAACATCTTGAGCACTATGATGGTGGGAGTGTCAGATTTGGGAATAATGAACCTTGCTATGTGAAAGGTAAAGGTTGTATTTCTCTAATTGAAGGAATCAAATGTGATAATGCTTATTGGGTTGAAGTACTAAGGCATAATATAATGAGTGTCGCACATCTAAATAACATTGGTTTCAAGGTAGAATTCATGAATGGTAAGGCCAAGCTCCTGGATGGTAAAGGAAACCTAGTTGGAACTGGCAGGCAAACAAAAGGTAATCTATTCTATCTTGATCTCACTGAAAGTTCATGTTTTATTACACAAGTAGAAGAAAGATGGTTATGGCATAAAAGGTTGTGTCATGTGAATTTTGATAACCTTGTCAACATAAGCAAGAAAAAAAGAGTAAGTGGTATTCCTATTTTGAAGAAACCTAAATTGGTAATATGCAAACAATGTCAAATTGGGAACATGGGCAAAACTAGTTTCAAGAACAAGAATTACAATACTGAAGAATTCTTGGAGTTAGTGCATACTGATCTATGTGGACCAATTGGAACAAAAAGTTACACTAGAGAGAAGTATTTCATTCTATTTGTTGATGATCATTCCAGAATGATGACTGTTATGTTTCTCAAGGAGAAATCAGAAGATTTTCAGAAGTTTAAGTAGTATCTTTCTAGAGTTGAGAAGGAAACATGAAAGAAACTAAAGTGCCTAAGATCTGATAGAGGAGGTGAATTCATTTCTAATGATTTTAATGAATTCTGTAATGAAATAGGAATCAAGAGACAAGTATATGCCCTTGGTACACCACAACAAAATGAAATAGCAGAAAGAAGAAACAGATCTATTATGGATTGTGCAAGAACCTCAATGATTGAAAATAATTTTGCAACCAAATACTGGAAGGAAGCTATCCACATTGTAGTTCACACCTTGAACAGAGTTCAACTGAAGAAAGGTACTGATCACACACCTTTTGAATTATGGTATTGGCTATAAACCCAATGTTCATTATTTCAAAGTATTTGGAAGTAAATGTTACATCTTGAAGGAAGCAAGAAATGGAAAATTTGATGTAAAATGTGATGAATGCATATTCCTAGGATACTCCTATAAAAGCAAAGCATATAAGTGTTTGAATCTTGGTACTCATAAAGTCATAGAAAGTGTGCATGTGATTATTGATGAGTTTGCAGAGAGAAGTGAAGAACAGAGCAGTAAAGAGCTTGAGG
The DNA here is from genome assembly GCA_018584345.1 of Thuja plicata. Lineage (NCBI taxonomy): Eukaryota > Viridiplantae > Streptophyta > Pinopsida > Cupressales > Cupressaceae > Thuja > Thuja plicata. The sequence goes on from MU228212.1 coordinate 2,901,639, forward strand.
ACTACATGAAATTTGTGTATAATGAACTTGATACTATACCTAAGAAACAAGCAATGGGTATTGGACTACAATCATTAGTACAACCTCTAAATTCATTAGCATAAACTTTGTTACAAACCGCACAACCTGAGCTGCTAACAGTTGCAATCGAGTCTCAAATAGAGGGAACCAAGTCTTAGACAGAGGAAACCGAGTCTCAGATAGAGGAAACTGAGTCTCAGACAGTGGAACCCGAGTCTAAGTCAAAAGAATAGAACAAAATGTTTGAGCATGGAGAACCATGTGGAACAAGCCCAGAATCAAAGAAGAAGGAACTTGTACTTCCAAAATATGTCAGAAGGCATCATGCACCTGAACAAATAATTGGAGATCAGACAGGAGGTATAATGACAAGGAACAAACTTAAAGGTACATGTTTTCTTAGTGAAATTGAACCTAGAACCATTAAAGATTCTTTGAATGATGAAAGATGGACAGAAGCAATGAATGAAGAAATTGAACAGATAGAAAATAACAAAACCTAGACTCTTGTGCCTAGGTCAAAAGACAAGAATGTAATTGGTACTAAGTGGGTTTTTAGAAACAAGTTGAATGAAAAAGGTGAAGTTTCTAGAAACAAGGAAAGATTAGTGTGTAAAGGATATGCTCAAGAAGAGGGTATTGATTATGGAGAAACTTTTTCTCCTATTGCAAGACTTGAAGGAGTCAAAACTCTTCTAGCATATGCAACACATAAAGGATTTAAGGTATACCAAATGGATGTAAAATCTACATTCTTGAATGGAATTCTAGAAGAGGAAGTCTATATTGAGAAACCTAAAGGTTTTGTTGATCCTAACAAAAGGAATATGGTTTGCAAATTGCAAAATGCCTTGTATGGACTAAAGCAAGCTCCTAGAGCCTAGTATGAGAGACTGCATGGTTACATAGTAATTATTGGATTTTAGAGAACTAATGACAATAGTAGCTTGTACACTAAAGAAGGACCTTAGAACAAGATACTATTAGTAGAGATATTTGTTGATGATATACTATTCACTGGATATGATGATTTATACAAAGCATTCTCCTAAGCTATGAGTAAGGAATTTGAGATGTCTATGTTTGGAGAAATCAAATTCTTTTTTGGTTTACAAGTTCATCAGATGAAGGATGGTATCTACATTTCTCAATCTATATACATCAAAGAGATACTAAAGAAATTTGGAATGGAATATTCCAGACCAATTGGACACCTATGTCTACTAGACATAAGTTGTTTAAGGATGATGACTCAAAGGAGGTAAATCAGACTACCTACAGATCCATGATTGGTAAACTTCAATATGTTGTTCACACTATGCCTGATATTGCATTAGTAGTTGGTATTATTGCAAAGTTTTCAGATAATCCTAGAGAGAATCATTTGATGGCTATCAAAAGGATTCTGAGATATCTTAAGGACACTAAAGAATATAGATTATGGTATAAGAAAGGAGGAAAATTTGATTTGAAGACTTTTACTGATGTTGATTGGGTAGGAAGTGTTGATGACAGAAAGAGCACCAGTGGTGGAGTGTTCTTTCTTGGAAATAGATTAGTCTCCTGGACTAGTAAGAAATAGAATTGCATTTCTCAGTCTACAAATGAGGTAGAATATGTTGCTGTAGTAGTGAATTGTTCAAATATCATATGGTTTAAACAACTATTGTCAGGTATGAAGGAGGAAATCAAAGAACCAGTTATTATCTACTATGACAAAACTAGTGCTATTAACATTTCAAAGAACCCTGTGATGCATACTAAGACTAAGCATACTGCAATAAAATCATTTCTTGAGAGAATTGGTTCAGGACAAGGAAGTAAGGTTGGAATATGTGAATACTAAAGAAAAAATTGTAGACATATTCACCAAACATTTACCTAAGGATGCATTTAGAGGAAAGCTAGGGGTGATTCCCCTAACTGAGGCTCACTAAACCCCAGGTTAGTGATGAATCAACCGTGCTACAATACAGATCTAACAAGTTGATGCAGATTGTCAGAGCTTATTGCATATGAATCAGTACATCAGGTACATTACAACTTCGTTAGATGGTTTCTTTGGCATTGGATGTCAAAGAGGAAGAGATTATTGATGTTATGCCAAAGAAATTATTGCAAGAAAAACATCATTATATCAGAGAGAGAAATTTTATCAGAAACAAAGATTGATGTAAGAGGGAGAGTTCTGTATTTCAGTAACTGTGAAGACAAAGGGAGTTTTCTGGATAAGAATCAGAATGAAGCTAAGGACATTAATAAATTTTATTCTTGTTTTCGTTGCTCTAAAATTCTTTTTATAATGACATCTTGTGTTTCCATCAATGCCAAAGAGGGATATTGTTGAAGATAATTATTCAATTGTGTATTGTCATTGATGTATACACAAATGTATTAATGTTACATAAATGTCTAATCCTAACCGAGAATAGTTAGTGTATGCTAAGCTCTCTCAGGCATTGAAGAAGTATCTTCCAAGTGATTCTCAGTACTAACTAAGTTATGCATTTAGTGTTAGCCGACTAATAGTAGTTTACACTTTATGTTTATTTGGTTAATTATAGCTGACATATTTGAGTTTTATTGTTTATTTGGAAGGTTATTCAAGCCAACTTGACAAGGGTTATCATATATATACAAGGTCAAGTTTGGATTGAATGTGTGAGTTTTGATATGAAGAGTGAAGGGGAAATGAGGGGGAATTCTGATTAAGGACAAAATATCCAGACCAAGTTGCATAAGAACATTTGACCAGTAAGGATCCAGTTAAAGACAAAACATAAATTTGAATTTGCATAGATAGTTTCTTATTCAATCATATCAATTCATTGTTACTCTCTAACAATTGTAGCCGTGATCCAAATCTCTTTACAGAGTAGACTTAACAGTCTTTCATAAATCCTCTCACAAGGTGGCATTTCTACATTGAAGTGTTTGAAGACCTCTAACAAGGCCACTCCTTACAGGGTGATTAAATCCTCTAACAAGGTCACACCTTACAGTGTGTTTTTGTAACCTTTAATAGGGTTGGCTCCTAATAGGGCTCACTTCAGAAGAGTGGAAAACAGTAACTAGTTACAATTGGTGGTTTTCTCAAATTGGGTTTCCATGGTAAATCTTGGTGTCATCTTTGTAAATGTTATTTTATTTATGCTTTATGTTTCTGCACTTAATCACTAAAGGATAATTACATTTAATATCTTAAGATTTCTTTGTTAACTGACTAACAATAGAATATCTTTGTTAACCGAGTAGCAATGATAAGTTTGATTAAGACATCTAAGGGACTTGGATTTGTTTTTGTGGTAACTAATTCGCCCCTCCCCTCTCAGTTACTCAACTCATTTCCAACAACAAATTTTTTTGAGCTTATAATAGATTTTTTTGTATCATAAGAATACCTTGATTTATGACATGAGTAGTGCCCTGGACTGCCTCTCTCAGAATAAATGCAAGAACTTGAGAGTTTTGAAGATATGACATTATATTTCAGTGATGGATCCGTTAGTTACTCACTGCACTCCTTTAGCGCCTTGGAATTGTCAGTTACTCAAACTCTTTGACTACCCTCGTAAGTTACATAGATTTTTCATTTAATTTATTATTTCCTTTTAAATGAACTTAAAAAATACAAAATACAACTGTCGACTCAACAGACAGCCAAATAGATGTAAAATTTGCTCAAAAAGATAAATGTTTACCAATAATTTTGATGACATTGTAGGAAGCCTCTCAACTTAATTAGCTAGATAAACTGATAGGAAATTATAAGTAAAATTTAAATGTGAATAATAAAAAAATTTGATTTTTATATAAAATAAATTTTTTTATATTAGCTAAAATATTAATAAAATAATTTATAATTAAATTAATTTTAATATATTTTATTAGTATTTATCACTTCATAAAAATTATTAGAAGTAATGCACAAAATATAATTAATGAAATAAAACCAAATCAAATGTCCTCAACCATTGTGAGAGACTTGAGTATGAAGATTCATAGCATAAGCATTCGTTAAGATAGTGAAGGTTTGATGGGTTGTAAATATTGGAGTTGTGAAACCTTCGATAGGTATGCATGTAAAATGCGTAGACATCAAACATGATGCATGAATAATAGTATATAATTTAATGCTATTTCAAGGAATACAATGATTTAGTGGTAGAACATTTATAATTTATTAGAAATTATTTTACAAAACCTCAACTTGAATTAGAAAAATTCAAGCAAATGTAATATGTATAAACTTAAAAACAAAGAGGAGGCATGCAATTAAGCCACAACCATGGTTTGTGGGCCAGGCATGAAATTTTTTAAGATCATGTGTTCCCTCTAATTGATCCTCACACACACATGTTAATTTTATTCCTCAAAGTTTGCATATTGTAGAGAAAGTAAGGCTAGTTGAATACTTGTCTATGTTTATGGTCCAATAACGAAATGCAAGTTGTCTACAACAATCTTCTCCACTATTCATCCAAAATTTCAACAAATTAGAATGAACGGTCTTCAAAATTGTAGAAAACCATCAATAAGTGTATGCATGTTTGATCAAAAAGTTTACCAAAATAGTAGCACAATGTATAACGTACTAAAATTTTAAAAAATGGCTACAAATACCTGATCAAATCTGGAGTTTTCTAATGTGTATTTGATCCAATTCTGAAAGTGATATTGAATACTCAACATTTCAATAGAAAGTGATATTTGCAAAAATGAGAAGATTTGTATTTGAAAAATAATAAAATAAAAAATAAATGGCTACAGATACCTGATCAAATATGTAGTTTTCTAAGGCATGTTTCATCCACTTTTGAAAGTGATATATGTATATATGTATATATGTATATATGTATGTACATATATATATATATATACATACATACATACATATATATATATATATCTATTTATATATAGATATTTATATATATATGTGTGTATATATATATATGTGTATATATATATATATATATATATATATATATGTACACACACACACACACACATATATATATATATATATATGTATATGTATATGTATATGTTTATGTATGCAGGTGTGTGTGTATATATGTATGTATGTATACATACATACTCATGAACAGAGGCAAAGACTTCTTGCACATCTAACCCAATTCTTCCTTGAAACCCTAGGTAGCGACGATGTGACATGGTAGGCAGAGCTCAAAGCACAAAAATGGTGAAAGATTGAAAGATGAAGTATTGTACTTTGATCAATTTAGGGTTTCATACCCTAATCCTCCCACGGGTAATGGAAATTTTTTCCTTGTTGGTTTTAAAATAAAGTTTCCTAAAGTAATACCCACAGGGTATGGTGTTTCTTTTTTATATAGATCTCAAATATATTAATTTTAATATTTTTTATTACTTATAACTTATACTTATTAAGTAATAAATAATAAAATATAAATATTAATTTCCTATTTTATTGCATTAAATATAATTGTAATTAATATTTAATAAAATAGTGCATTATAAACTACTTTAATAAATATTAAATATGTAAATGCAATAATAGGAAAGTTATAATGGAGGTTGGAATTGAGTTATTTGGAGAGAGGAGAGTTCTGACTTGCATGCATTTTCAAGGAGTATATTGACATCAATTCAAAAGGCTTATGAGTTATTTTTTACTTGAAGTGAGCTTTGAGGCAGTTAACACCTTGTATGTTCTAGTTCCAACCCCTTTTTAGTGGGATTTTTCATTCAATTCTGACCCCATGAGATATTTTTCAAATTGGAGAAGGGAGAAGAGTTGATCTTAAATTCTATGATTAGTTACACTTTAGTTCTATATCGGTTCACAATACAGTTATTTTTGGAGTTTGAGTTTGGCCTTCCTATAAGGCTTTTTTATTGTATTCTTTTGGGGAGTTGTGTGTGTGTGTGTGTTTATATATATATATATATAT
>MU228212.1:2918048-2972214 GCA_018584345.1 Thuja plicata
TTCCTCTACCCACATTCTCAAGGAATATAATAGGACAATTGGTTAGGGTAGGATGAGTAGTTAGGATAGGAAGAAAGGGTGGATCGAGAGGTCGAGTGTTCAACTCCCTCTCCCCACTCTTTTTCTTGAAATTAATTTGGTAAATAATATACAAGAAAAGAATATTTCATATTTGAAAATTAAAATTATTTTGATAAGATATACTCACTGCGGCATGAGAATTTTGTTCTTGATTTTCTTACCTACACACGAAAATGTAAAATAAATTAATTACACTTCCAAAGCCTCTTAAAGAATAACAATAGACTAACTAGTTAGAGGGTAGAAAGGTAGGTAGGTAGGAAAAGGGTTGGCTTGAGAGGTTGAGTGTTCAACTCTTGATCGCCACCTTTTTATTCAAAATGAATATTTTACTTTTAAATTTATTTCTTTATTTTAAAGAATATAAATGTATTTCAAAAATTATGATAAAATAATTAATTTTGCTCATATATTTTAAGAAGGAAATAAATATAAAAATGAAACAATAATAAACACTTCCCTGGAAAATTTATGTAAATTTGGGCCTGAATTTTCAGGTGTCAACAGTGCTCCAATTGGGGACGTGTGTCCATACCTGGACACAACGAGAATCCAGCGTTCTCTGGAGAGAAGACCACTTGAAATGTAATGTTAATGTAATACCAAAAATCATTAAAATCAACTCGATTAACCATGGTGAAATATTTACCAGATTGCTAAATCCCATTTCACACGAATATATTTTCCCCTTAAAAAATTCAAATAAATGAACTATAAGGAAAATTAATAACGTTTTAACCTCCAAATGTCAAAACAATAAAATCCTTACCTCAATATTTACCTTGAAACGAATTAACTCTTTCAATATTTGAAAATCATTTATTACTCCCATGTCGAGTGAGTTTTAGGTTTAGGGCTTCAGTGAGTTCATATTACCGGTGGAATTAAGCATTTACATTGTGTTTGAGAGCTCAATGGCATCCTTTATTTGATCTGATTCAAAATCTCATTTCTTACTGGAGAAGCTTTATAGATTTCATATAAAGAAAAAGAACTGTGCAGAAAGAATTCAAACTTGATCCTGATAAATCATTTTCTAAGAAATGTGAGCAACACCATCTTCACTTATCCAAGCGTGACATAGAACTTCATGTGCATGCAGGATGCGCTAAGATGGGTCTTTAGTAAGCATTTTCCCGATAAAATCCTTCACACTCTCAGAATTTGAAGGCCAAGATTCTGAATCAACATCAATGTGACCTTGTAGAAGCATCAAAAGTTCCTTGTTGGGTTTCTGCCCAAAATGGTTGATCTCCAAAATGTGTAGAATGACTCGGTTTTCAATAATACACTTCATTGACGATTCTTGAGATAACTGCATGCTTTCCTTTAGAAATGTAAATACACCAATATGCACAACACGATGCTGAGGATGACAAAAAATCTCATATGTGATTATAGTTTTGAAGTCACGATCTACAATTTCTTATCCAATTATCTCTGCACGTAAACTGTGGTTCCATTTTTTAGCAAAGCCATCTTGGTGGTGTAGAAGGCCTATAATATAAAATAGATATGTTGCATGCTGAAGCCTTCAGAACTAAATAGGCTTGAATCATTTCATCCTTTTGCTGCAAGATCTATCTTGCCAATTTTATTTGCCTCCTATAAACATGTTGGCCGTTTTTTACAAATCTGAGCAATTTCGGGGCTCATACACACTCTGAAATAATTAAAAACACTGTAAAAATGCCCCCCATGTTGAGGCATATGGCTGGGGCAATCATTTTAAACTTGAAGTTATTGTTTACCACACATCTACAGCCCCCAAACATGGCTCAAACAGTTTGCACGGGAATACAAATTTGCCAGCCATTTTTAGAAATGTCTGGGCGTTTGTTTGGCTGTCAGCTTCATTTCTCATATATGAGAAAAGATCTGGGGACATTTCCATAGGTGTAAATAATCATTTTAAGCCCAAAAACAACTCTAAATTTATGCTCAAATATTAAAAACGTGATTCATTTTTTGAACAACAATAAATTTATTTCCAATGCAGATAAGAACAAAAGAACACATATAAAATGACTCACTTATAATGCTTATGATATACAAGATAAAACTATAATGAATGAATTTGAGATTTTAGGTTTTTCAATGCTTTGATTTTCAAATGCAAAAAACAATAAATAAAAAATAAAAAATAAAGTTAAAAGTACATAAGATGAATGTCAAATTCTTTAATACATTTGTTATTCAATGACATATTAAGGCATGAAAAAAAATGAAACACAAAATATTAAAAACTATAAAATATACTTATCTGTTTGGTGCTTAATAGAGAATGAGAACTTTACCTCTGTCGTAAACCTGGTTTCGGTCATGCAACACGAAACTTACTATTGATGTCACTTCTGAAATACCCATAATGTGCAAATTTGACCTCACCAAATTTTTGCAATTATCATATTGCATTTCCCCTATTTGTAAAATCTCTTGATGCACTAAATATATTTTATCTTTCTCAAAGGATAAATTAGGGTACATATCACTTCCAAGAATATTTTGCAGAAATAATGCATTTATTTCTTCACATGTAATTTCATTTTCTATCACACTATATTGTTTTTCTAAATTATTTTCTATTTCACAAGAAAAAGGATTTAGAAACGTACCTCCATGAATACTTACCTCTGGTTCTTCATCATTCTCGACTTTATGTTTAAGTGTACTGTAGAGTTTGTTGAACCAATTTTTTTGAGATTCATCATCTTCATAAATACTATTCATCCCAAGTTCTTCATGTACATGTAATTCATACTGTAACATTTCATCCTCATTATTTAGAAAATTTGAAGAGTTTTTAAAACCTTCCATAGAAATATCTCCTCCTTGAAGTATCTCTCCCTCTTGATATTCATCAAACACCACTTGATCATGCTCATCCTAGTGACTATAATAAAAATTTAAATTATTCTTTTGCACATACTTTTGATATTCAGTATCTAACAAATCCAAAATTTTCTCTGTATTGAGAAGATCTTCCTCCTGATCACGACTCTCATTTGTTTCCACACAAATATGATCCGATGTGGATGCTTCTTCAATTTGTTCCAAAATTTCTTGTTCATCTGAATCTAGAATATCATTAGGTTTTTGTGCCTCTTCTATAACTTTATCATTTTCTTCCATAGTGGAATTTTGATTTTCTTCATAGTCATAGCACTCATCGTCTTTGTCATCACTTGCATTATAAAATTCATACACGAACCATTGGTCAAATTCTTCCCAAGATGAAATACTTTTTTCAGGTAGTGATTCATAAGCATTTCTTGCATATTCTTTCAAGGAACTAGCAAATAGTTTCATGAAATCACTTTTTGTATCAATATCATACTTGTAAAGGAGCATATAAAAAGAATCCAAATGATCAATTGCTGATTCACCATAATCTCCATAATAATAAGACACTTCCTTTGAAAGCTTTGAAAATACCTCATCACCTCTATATTGAAACCTTCTTAGATCTAAAGGCTTAAAGCTTATTGGAATCAAAATGTTTCTGAAGAACCTTTCAAACATCATGTAATAAATTTCTTATCACTAACAATGAAATGAAGTTTCATCTCCTTTATGGATGTTCTCCCTAACATATACTTCTCTCAATCTTTCCTGAAACTAAATTTTAGAGTCACCACCTCACTTTCTATGAGGAAATAAATTGTTCAGATTCTTCTCTCTCCCAGTAGAGTCTTACTGAATTTCACAATTGTAACCAAAGATTCTGCAAATATCTTTCACAGATAGCTCCCCAGTAGAGTCACCAATTTGCTGGTTCCCAAAACAACAGATTAGAAATGCTTACTCTGGCCAATGAATAGGTTTGATCCCTTGTGGATTTGAACCTCTGCAATTTTGGCTAATAATCGCCAAGGCTGGTAAGCCTGTATTTCCACTTGTTCAAAATATTTTCAGACAAATAACTTAATGGATCCCTCTGGACAACAAGTGAGCTTGATGAGATTCAACTGCAATTGATTATAAACTACAACCACTAAAATCCTTTGTCAAGTGTAAACTTGTTTAAGTATAGATATGCAAAATGAAATTAAAAGAATAGGATGCCAAAACTAGCAACAAATGATTAGATGACCAAATTCCATTTATCAATAAGACCAGTGCCTGTTTCACCCTACGAAAATGGAGTCAATCCAATCCTCAACCCTACGTACAACCTTAGAGAAAGTTTTGCATTTCAAAGAAAATTGGAAGGATTTGATTCAGAAGACAATTTTCAAAATATTGAAACACGCATCAGATTCTGAAGACAAGTCATAAAAAACTCATCACTTTGATTTGCATTCAAATGTGTGTGAACTATTGCAGACAATTAACTGAATTTAACTCCTCAAATGACAACCCAATTGACTTTGGCCATAATTCAAAAGGATTCTTAACCATGCAAAATGAGTAGACCAATTAATAAATCAAAATGCAATAAGATCACACAGCATTTTAAACGATCACAATAAAGAAATCAAGATTGATTTATCCAAGGGACTAGTCGAGGGAATTGAAAACCAATGCATGGATGGAAAACAAAAAATAACTTATCTTTTATTGATATTGAAAAATTGGTACACCATAATCCATGTTGCAGTTGTTGAACAATCCTATCCTATGAAAATTGAAATTCTTGTCATCCCCCCTTCAAAATCGCTTTTAGTTTTTCAAATGACTCAATATAAATACATTATTCAAAGGTTTCTTGTGAAAAGACATACCTTTTCACAAAAACCTAATCCTGAAAACTAACCCTAAAATTTACAAATTTAACCATGTAAATGGTTTTGGGGAAAAACATTTCCTGTATAATAAACATAATTTGTCACATCTTCCGGTATTTGCATGATAATCCATATTTTCAACTCCTGAACACGAAACCTAATATTAGATAATCTTTCAATAAATTTAAATCTAGGGTCATTATATTTAATAAATTTTTAAGTTTTCAAATGATCTCTATTTAAGATTATTTATTTATTAATTAATAATATATCAAAATAAAACATTAATAAAATCATGACATACTTTATACAAATGTTTTTGATAATATAAATGCAAATACCAATAAGTTTAAAATAATTAATCACGAGTACCCACTTTTAATTATCAAAACATAAATAATCCTATTTATAAGATATCGCCAAAATCATTGAAAAAGGAATATAATGTTATATTTAAAAAATAAAATCTTACTTTCAATCTTTAGAACATAATATATTCCCTTTTCCTCTACCCACATTCTCAAGGAATATAATAGGACAATCGGTCAGGGTAGGATGAGTAATTAGGATAGGAAGAAAGGGTGGATCGAGAGGTCGAGTGTTCAACTCCCTCTCCCCACTCTTTTTCTTGAAATTAATTTGGTAAATAATATACAAGCAAAGAATATTTCATATTTGAAAATTAAAATTATTTTGATAAGATATACTCCTTGCGGCGTGAGAATTTTGTTCTTGATTTTCTTACCTACACACAAAAAATGTAAAATAAATTAATTACACTTCCAAAGCCTCTTAAATAATAACAATAGACTAACTAGTTAGAGGGTAGAAGGGTAGGTAGGTAGGAAAAGGGTTGGCTTGAGAGGTCGAGTGTTCAACTCCTGATCACCACCCTTTTATTCAAAATGAATATTTTACTTTTAAATTTATTTCTTTATTTTAAAGAATATAAATGTATTTCAAAAATTATGATAAAATAATTAATTTTGTTCATATATTTTAAGAAGGAAATAAATATAAAAATGAAACAATAATAAACACTTCCCTGGAAAATTTATGTAAATTTGGGCCTGAATTTTCAGGTGTCAACAGACCCCACGAGATATTTTTCAAATTGGAGAAGGGAGCATAGTTAATCTTCAATCCTATGAACAGTTACACTTCACTTCGATAACTATTCATAATGCAATTATTTTTGGAGTTTGAGTTTGGCCTTCTTATGAGGCTTTTTGATATTATTATTTTGGGGAGTTCATTTTCTTCTTGGCTTCTTGCACACAACAAGAAGAAGTTGTTTTTTGTAACCAAAATTTTGCATACATGTTTTTCTGGTTTCATGATAATCGAATGCTGATTCCTTCTTAATTCATTTTAAGTTTTGCAATGTTTTGTGAGTATTATTGGTGAAGTAGTGTGATTTATTTCCTTATGTCATCAAGCTCGTGTCATGGTCAAAATTCAAAATATGGTATGTTAAGGTGCGGGTCTGTGGGGTGTGCTTTAAGTTTATGTGCTAAAAATTGAGATAACATTCATGTTTTCCTCTTAACAAGTATTATAAGGTCCTGAAGCCTCTCATTAGAATCATTTTTACAAGCATACAAAATCAGGTCTTGAGTTATGTAACTTTCCTTTATTAAGAGATTTTGTGAATTCTGGATCTACAAATTTGTATTAATTAGCTGGTGCATCACCTATTTAGTTTTAGGTTTCCATTTCACAAAGCATTCTTTTCTATCCATTTCCTTGTTCAAATTAGTGTAGGTGATACCGAAAGCAACCAATATTTTAATCCCAGAGATTCACTCTCTCCATAGGATACCCACATCCTGAGAGTGTCTCAATGTTTCACCAGGATAGCTAGATTCCACATCTTTCTATAGGTGCAATCGTGATTGACAATAATTTTTGGCATGCCTGGTGAGACACTTTAGATTATTTTAGTCCAATATTTTCCACCTAATTATAGTTTTTGGTGTGAAGATCAGTATTACAACCTTTGGGGGTAGGATCTAAAAACACACCTGCCAGCTCTAGAAGGAAAAATATAATGGTTTTGTAGATACAATTGTTAGTATGTTCAAATCAAATTCATATTCTACTTTCCATCTTATCATATGAGTAGATATGTCAATTTTTTGTCGGTGTCTTGTATACCCACCTTCATATTATGAGAAAAATGTTCATGATTCTCCTTATCATCCATATTAATACAATCAAAGTGTTGGCTTCGATCCGAATAGTCCTGCTGGTTGTATTTCTAGTTTGTAGTCTACCCAGTAAAATTTTGAAGTTCCGAATCATTCCTATGCTCAAAATTTGAAAGTCATTTATGAAATTGCTTAATCTCTACAAGTAATGTTTTCAGCCATATACCTAGTGAAAAATGTCAAAAACCCTAAGTCCTAGGGTTAACTTTGTTCGTAAAATGCAAAAAATCCCTAAAACTCTTAGTTGAGTTTCTATTTTCAAGTTACTTTTTTGGTAACTTAAGTTCTGAGAATAAAGCATGTGCTTATTAGGTTTGTCGCTTAGTCTCGTGAAGTGAAAATAAAATTATATTTTGTCTAGAGACTTAGAAAAAATCCTTTTTTGCGTTATCTCCTGATAAAAATAATATACCTCAGTGGATATGGAGAATTAACGCAGACCATTCATCTCAAGTCAAATCTAACAGTGGTCGGGAAGTCTCTAAATAAACCCTGCAGGTGAAAAATCATCTAGCAACACTGAGTTTCTACAGTCGCGAGTCTCCTGATCAAACCTAAGTTAGATGTCAAATTTAATGTTAGTGTTGTCTCCTATTCGGAAAAGAAATCAAGGGTTAAGTTAATAATCATGAGACTTGGCAACAACCACAGGATGAAAAGAGATCCAACGACAGTCGCGAGGTTGTTGTAAGAGTTGGAAAAGTCAAAAGTGATCTGATGATCAGGAGACAAAGGGATAGATGAGACATGTGTTAATCAGTCACGTATTCTCTAATAAAAATTTAAAATGAGAAGTACACCTGGTGACTTGGAGATAGCAGTCATGAAGTCTCGTGAAAAGTTAGGGTTTGCTTTGAAGATTTGGAGACTTAGCACTAACCGTTAGATGTAGAAAAGGGAAGATCAATGGTAGTTTGGTTATCTCCAGATGAAAATAATAAAGGTAAACTTATACAATGATAAAGAGACAAAGCTTTGTGTCACTTGGTCTCCACATAAACCATGATTTAAAATATTTGTTCGGCGACAAAGAGATATAATAGTCGCCAAGTCTCTGGAAGTAAGCTAAGGTTAAAGATCAGTTAGTAGATGTCTTAGTCGTGGTGTCTCAGAAAGAACATGAGTTAAGAGATTTCATCTAGCGACAAGGAGGTAACCATTGATCTAGAGATTGATCTAATGACAATTGCTAAGTCTCGATATGAAACCATAGTTAAAGAGAACATTCAGTGACAAAGAGATTACACAGTCGCGAGGTTGCTAGAAGCAGAACCAGAGTTAAAGTGAAGACTTTTCTTTGGCACCATGGTGTATAGTTGCCAACCAATATATTTTCAAAGATTTATGCCAGATGGAAAAGTGGCTAAGTTGTGTTTAAAGATAGCCAATCAGATTTTATTTTGATCTCTTTTCAAATTTTATAAGGTTTAAATAAGAAAATTGCACTCATTGATAATTGATTGCATGCCAGTTTGAAATGCCACGGCTAGAAACAAAATTGATGTCATAGTATGTAAAATAATGGAGGAAGTGATTGAATTGTAAGTTTGCAAGTTTCAAAGAGATGGCTGCATTGATTTCTCAGATATAAGTAAGCATATCCATTGTCATTTTATTTTACCAGCTTCCAAGTTTTCAGAGCTAATATTTTTATAAGAGGTTAGCATTTTCCAAGAAGAGTAGAGTTTTCTAGCAGTGTGTTTTGAATGAAGTGATTTCTTGGTTCAGAATTTAGAAGGCATTGTGATTGGTGGTGTTTTTAGTGCTCAGAAGTTCAATTCACAAAGTAATTAATAGCTTGTGGTGAGGTTTTGTAGGATATTTTTTTCAATATCGGTAATATAAATTGGAACATAACAAGAAAAGTCAGGCAATGAGTGTATCTTCCACCAGTGGAAGAAGTGGTGATGCTGATGATGACATGAAAGGGAAGCACAATTATTTTGAAGAATTCATCTCCCTATTTCCAGGATCAAGCCAAAATAGTAAGGTAAGTGCTGATACTCTCATTGATGATTTTCATTTCATTAGGGATGCTAAAACTCCAGGCTCATCAGGTTATTCCTTGTTCAATTAATTTTATAATAATAGTGATGAAGCTATGCCTATTTCAAACCCATGGACCTGTGGAATAGCCAAATTAATAGTCCCTGACATCTTTTTAGATGCTGATTTTATCTTAGAAATGGCCAGTAGGTATGATACCCTAACCAAAATATAAAAAGGGATGATGGGAAAGCCCTAGTAACCCTAGACGGAAACTCATTCATGAAAGCATTCAATGTATACCATCCCATGGACATAGAGATAAACTTGAAGAGTTTAGAGAACAGGTATATGAGAGAGTCTGGCATTGCTTCCAAATTGATTCAGGAACATCATGTGCCAAGGAGAATGAAGAATTACATTACACCCATCCCAGGGACTGCCCCATACTACTATAAGGACCTGAACTTCTACATGAAGTATATATCCTATGCATTGTGTAGAGTGGTAGGAAAGTATGGAGGACCCAAGAGAATCACCTCAGACATCCTTATCATGGTCCTAGATATACAGATCCCTCATACTAGTACCAATTATAATTATATTCAATATATAATAGATCAAATGCATAAAGGATTTATTGATATCTAGAACAAGAAGGACAGTCCCAGATTCATACATTGCTGCATTTTAATTCATTTAATTTTATACTAAAAATTTCCTATTATGAACTGTCAGTATTTGAGGCCTCGGAGGTTTCATCAGAACTAGGCCAACCCCATTTAGTTTTGGCTGAGAGTGTGGAACTACACCTCAAGGGAACAAGAATTTTCTTCTTTTGAAAATTGGATAGTATATCTAATACTTAAATGCCTAGGTGTAAACAAGACAAGGCTACTAGTGAAGGTGCTACAACTACTAAGGCCATGCCAATATGTTGATAAGTGCCCAAGAGATCACAACTAGGGTGACTTCTACTATGAGAAGAATTTTACATTGATCAGGGTGTATGGTTGCACTCACCCACCCCATGTTCTACCATTTCATGCGCCACCCATGATTGCTACAATGGAATTTGTCAGGCAACTAATTTTGATAGACAAGGAGCACCTTGAACCTCACAGGAAGGGTACATTAGGGTCTACAATTTTACAATTGGTAAAAGGGCATTAGACCCAGTAAATAATTGGATGAGCCACTACAGAATGAATGTAGCCCTCTATAGATACATTGACACAAAAGGCTTCATATTGAGTGCCAAAAATTTGTTGACACCCACCATTCCATATACAAAGGATCATGAGGAATGCATGGAAGAATACCTAATAATAAATATATTGGAGGATGAGGAGGTTGTAAAAGGGTTGAGAAATTTAATGAATTGATGGACTTGGAGAGGAAAGTAAAGAGGAAGGGCATTTCTTTTGGGGGTTTCTTCCCAGAATTGCCATATTTAAAAAGGCTTGATATCATGATTGAGTCCCATACTTTGCTATGTAATCAATTGGAAGATGCACTTGTAGTGCCAGAGAAGGGCCACAAGGGGCACTCATCATCAAAGTATGATGAGGATAGTGATGAAGAGTACTCAGTACCTAGCTCCCCTCCAGTAAATCAAGCATTTGTTGGAGAAAAAGCAACTGAGGGTGAGAACATAATTGACCTAATAGAGGTCCCAGAAACTGACGTTACCGTGAGCCCCCACCAAAAATACAAAGAGTTGAAATAGGGGAACCATCATAGAAGAAAGAAAAGAATAAATATAGAATTGGTGCTCTTATTACTGGTAATAGAGCCTATGAACATCAGTTGAAGAAACAAATAAGAGCAGGAAAGAAACTACAGAAAGATGAAGAAGAGGAAATAGAGTTACCTCTTATGACATGCACTAATGAAAGATTGATATATCAAGATAAATTTCTAAAGGATGAAAATTTCATCAAGACCAAGGAGTTCAAAGAGTTCCTCATCTGGAACAAACAACAGTAGGTTGGTGCACAATTGCAATTAGCAGGTGGTGATCCAGTAACTAGTGAGTCTCTACAAACATTGTAGGATTATGATCCTGAATCAGAGAAAATCACACCAAAGGAAGCAAGACAACTGGTAAAGGCCAATGGGATGTTGTTGGTAGAAGGGTGGGATTTGGCCTTTGCCTTTATCATAGATCACATAAGGATACAACCTAATGTAAAGTTATCATTAGAGACATAGGTTGGAGAGATGATCAGAGGATTGGGATACAATCCAAATTCCCAAGCCTTAGCAATGTGGATCTTAGCTCCAAAAGAACATAAGCCATCCCTAATAAAAATTCAAGAGAAAATGGAAGGAAATAAGATTATCTGGTCAGTCCAGAATATAGGAAACTTGGATATTTCCCAAGTGCTCACCCATTTTTCATAGTTGAATGAGGCCAAGGCTGTCCAAATGTCTGAAAATTTGAAGAAGCTCACTAGTGAAAGCAGTGATATTTTCAAAGATAGGGAGATAGCTCTGATCAAGATCAAAGCAAAAGAGAAGCTGATAGCATATCTCACACAAATACTTCTTGATATTCCTGAGGCTTCCATTGCAAATCCCAAAGAGGTACAAGATGCTGAGATCCAAACAGAGGAAACATAGCATACTACAATAGAAATAGGTCAAGAGGTTAAGGAGCACAATAGTGTTGTTTTGGGTGCATTGACAAACAAATTTCAGCATAGGGTAGATATCATAAAGGATAACTTTGATATATTATATGGAGCCTATGGAAAATTTCCAAGCCTGAAAGTAAAGGTGAACACTTTTGTCTCAATTTTGAACCCTTATTATGCATCTTGGTCTAGGAGAACAAAATTATTTGAAAGGTTGGCATCTTTGCAACCACTTAGGT
Organism: Thuja plicata; assembly: GCA_018584345.1. NCBI lineage: Eukaryota > Viridiplantae > Streptophyta > Pinopsida > Cupressales > Cupressaceae > Thuja > Thuja plicata. Next base: position 2,929,931 of record MU228212.1, read on the forward strand.
CAGACCTACTAGAGATAGTAACCCAGGTTGGGGTGGAGATAGAAAAAATAGGAGCAACCTTGTCCTTTTTCAAAGGAAAGGCTAATCAAATAGAGGCAAGGTTGAACATGTTTGGGCCTAGATACAATAGATTTGTACCTCAAATCAAATCAGAGGACAATCAGATCAAGCCACTAGGGGTATAAGGCTCATAATTTGACACAGTACTGCCTAATAAAGAGTTTTATGTTTTTGATAAAGGAGAGCTAGATATGGAAAGATACAAAAAAATTCTAGATGAAGGATTTAAGGCAGAAACAAATTTTCATAAGTTTATCATAGATGTCAAGAGTATTACCGATGCCAGGTGGGAGAGACAGAAGACCCAGTTGGAGAACATATAGATCTTTGAATGGCCGAAAGAAGAAGATGTTATAGCATGGGACATATTAACAAAGCCCAAGAAGAAAAAGCCTATCACTGTTGACCTGGACATCATGGATGAAGAATAGGAGGACACATGACACCTGTTCTTTGAGCACATGAAGGTTAGAAAACATAAATATTAGTGTAAGTTAGCGTGCATTGGCAGTCACCAGATCTCATTGAAAATATCAGATGCTATCCTAAACATATATAGACAAAGGTGCCAAAGATCACAAGAAGACAAAGAACAAACCAGTTCTTATTCTTCATTTTTGTCCATCCATCGCTTGGTTCTTTCTTGTCTTTTGTCCTTTCTGTATTTTAGGGTTAGGTCTTAAAACCATTCAAAACTTGTAGGATCCTTACCTCTTAAGGATTCCAAGATGGTTTAAGCCTATAAATAGAGCTCATTGTAACATTTTAAAGATGATGGAATAGAATTACAAGGCAAACTACTAAAATTTGTCTGAGCCTCTGTACTTTTTTGTCTATCTAAATGTATTTGAAGCATTAAGACATTAATATAATATATTGCAATCTATGTTTTACATCTTGGTTGTCTCTTTTCATTTATGTTATAGTTCTTGTATTTTTATTTGTAAGGAACTTAGACATACTGATCACAAGGTGATTGTGCAGTCATTTGTGAGCTCCTTCAAGGAAGGATTAATTATTTCAAATGGCCCCAGAGAACTTAACATTAATTTAAGGATTTGATGACAAAGTTATAGAACTAGAGGATAATCTGTAAGGCATTTTATATTTGTTGCAATTATTTTATTAATCACCTCATTGTGGATTTATACCAAGATATTGACTCTATAGCCCATAGGATCAAGCACCGGTTTATAGTTTTGCATGTAATTGTCTAAACATCCAGCATTCAAGAATAATCATTCAAATACATTACATCCATAAAAGAGCATACATTAATAAACAATTGTACTTACAAAGTATACAATTCAAGTCTATTGATTCCTTCAAGAGAGAATCAAATAGGTTACCCCTCCTAAGTTCATAAGAACTATAAAAGGAAGAAGGATGAGAATCCTTATTGCATTACTATTTTTTGTTGTCAAAATACTAGTTTGGCTTATTAAGCTCTATATTAGGTTATTCATAGTCACTTGCATAGTCATCTACCCATTGATACAGTAAAAGGAATTCAACAAGTTAGTAATAAGATATAATCTACTATAAAGATACTACCAATCAGTAATCATTCATAGGTAATACATGCCTGAGGCAGTGGATCTCAAAAAAGAAGGAGGAGGTAATAGTTTCCCTGGATATTATCAAAAGCCTCATCAATTAGGTATTTCTCTTGCTTGAATCAATTATTTCAATATTGGAAGTCATAGAGTTAAAAAAAAAAGTCAAGCATTTTGAGGTTCATCAAGAAAAATCCCTAACAAGTCCTACAACAATAGTTTATCTGAATATACAAGATGTTTATCAATGCAATATTTCTTCCCAATCTCCTAATTAGTTTTAGGACCCTCAAATTCAATGTGAAATCCAAGAGTTTAAAGAGCTTAAAAAGAAAATGATAGTGTGCAAGTTATTTTGTAGGATTTCACTAGCCGAATAGATGAAATTAATAAGAAGCAAGAAATCCAATCACAACTAGAGGAATTCTCCTATTAGGATTATCTAGATGAGGAGGAGGAGTTGGCTCATCAAGACCAACTTCATAAGGAGGAAATGGTATCTAAATGTGGGGATATGGAGAAAAAAATTGTAGATATTTTAAAAGATGGGTTGGATGTACAAAAGAAGCATCATGAAGCATACCTTGGAAGATAGTTAGGGGCCTAACAAGAACAATATGAGGAAATCCTTGCCAAAAGGCAACAACAACCAGAGCCACAAAAGCTGAAAAGTGAAGACGATCTTTGAAGAAAGTTAGTAGCACATGATGAACTTCATGAAAAGGATCTAAAAGAGCATAAAGAAGTGATAAGGGTCCTATTTACTACAAATAAAAAGTGTGAGGAGGAACAATAGATTCAATATCAAGAAACTCTTCATAGAGAGCTAGAAACACATAAAGAAGAGATGGGAGCACAAAGGGAGTATTATGAAAAAGTGTTGAAGGAACAATGTGTATCATTGAAGGTCTTGATGGCTCACATTTTGGAATATCATGAGTACAAAAACCTTGAGAAACCCATTGAGGAGAAAAGTATAGAAAAGAAATGAAAACAAAGCATAGAATAGTGGGGTGCTGATTAGTATGGGGTTTCTTCTATTTTATTTAACAAGCTTCCACTTTTTGTAGAAGAAGAGGAAGTTGTACCATGTCCAATATCAGAGGATCTTTAGGATCAACAAGATATGATGCAAAAAGTGCAATTTGAAGAGAATCTTGAATGACAAATCGGTTCAAAAGGAATAGATATCATATTACAACTTTTTGAACAAAAGACTTTTTAATGTAAAATTCCAAGCTTCTTGCATTTTAGGCAAGGTGAGTCTCCTAAATATCTTGAATGTGAAATTTCAAGTTGGATTACTCCTATGTTCAAAGAGCTTGTAAATGAAGAGCCTAAAAATCTCCCATTCCCAAGTTTTAGTGATATTCTTGTAGCAAAAGAATCTGTTATTGACCAAGTGTAGCCTTATGATGAACCCACCCAAGAAGCCCAACCAGCTCCCTATATGTTTCAGCCTATTAAAGAGGAGGTTCACATGTATGCATTTCCAATTTTTAAGAATTTATTTCTTATGTAAGTTACTATATATATAGAAGAATAAGATTATGTACATATTAATATGCATGCAGATGATATTAAGAATGGGGTAGACCAATTTTAAGATATTGAGGAGGTTGTAGATACTGAACAACAAGTTGTTAATGATAAAAAGAATGTTGATTTTGAAGTTTCTTCATATTTGTTTGATAATATTCCATGTTTTGTGAGTGATAAAGGTACCGACATTCAGATCACAACTATATAAGATATAGAACCACAATAAGTTCAAAATGTTGATGTTTTGATCCTTGGAGAAATTTACAATCAGGTAAATGATAGTCCTCTTATTGAGAAAAAAGAAAATAATAATAAAGAGGACTTATTTTAGGATGAGTTGGAGGATTTTGTGTCAAAATTGGATGTCACTCCTTCATTCTCAGATGAAAAAAATTGGGAGCAATAGGTTGCGACTAAGGAAATGGTTCTTGATTCTCAGGCTCAAGTTAATTTATTGGTTGATCTCCCTATATTTGCCACAACTAATGAGAATAACATGTCATATTGAAAAAATAATTTGTAAAGGTTTCGGGTCCTTGTAAACCTATTTTTACTTAATCAGAACATGTCATATTGAAAAAATTGCCAAGTTATCGTCAACAAGAAGATGAAAATGAAGATGATAGGATGTTGGTCCAAGAGAAAAAAAAATAAAGCGTAGACATTGTTGTAGAGAGGTTTCAAGAGTCTGATATGAAAATGGATTTGGCTCAAGAAGTGCATGAAAATCAACAAACCATTAATGACCAAGAGGTTTTCCATCACCAACATCAAGAGATGAACCAATTAATCTTTCTCCTGATTCTCTTAAGATTAAATTTTTTAATGGTATGGTGGTTGAAGAGACATTAGAAATTATAGAAATCAGCAGAAATGTTCTTGAGTTTATTATCTCAAGAGGCTGCCCTATTAGGCATCTTTCCAGAATGGATCCACAATATGATATTTTAGATTTTGAACAATAGATCCAACTTATTTATGCACCTCAAACTTGTGTTGGTTTCGATGAAATTCAAGATGTATGTGACCTAGCTTATCATTTTTAAGACATGCTTTAGAAGCTACTGATATTTATAGTTATATTGCATATCTTTTTAGTTGCATGTATGCATGCATCTCATCCATTGTTGGTGAGAAAAGGAATATATTACAATCAATAAGTAAATGGATGTATTTAAGGTGTGTTCTGATAGGTTAGGGTAGGATAGTTTAGTTTTAGTTTTTAACAAATCTTCAGTGCACATGTTCCACTCGCGGTTAGTTGTTTAAGTTTTTCAGTGCGTTAGGAGTAATAAGGAGAAGCTTGGTGTCATGGATAACGGTAACATAAATGAGTATAAATCACATATGGAATGAGTTTTTACTTGATTCCCTACATTATCCATACTCCCCCAGGTTACTATTACACATTACAACAAGATTTTCAGTTGGTGGTAGAGTAAAGAGGTCTAGCTTGGTCAAAACAATCATATTTCTCAAAAAGAATGTATTTCACATCAAACAAGAGATGGAAAGCTCATTATATCATGTCATATAAGTTCACAGTAGGAAAGCGTAGTGGATTTCATCAGGTTAAAACTCTTTTAGTCTCAGGTTTAGTTTCAATTGCCAGTTTCGAGTGGTGTGTTTGTTTTAATTTTGTTTTGGATTTGAGAAGGTTTTAGTGTTATAAGTTCAAAGGAGACTCTATGCCTAATGGATTTGCAAAAAGGAAACTCATATGTTTTTTTTTAGTAGGGGAAAATCCCTAAGAGGTCATAAAAAATGTTACCAATTTTTACATTCGACTCAAATTGGTAGAGTTGGGTAGCTGATTAACTAGGTGCAAGGTACATTTTTTTGTTCATTTTATAATTTTATGCTTCAGATTGAGTACTATACTGAAATCAGATAATGTAGAAAGGAAAAAAGAACATTTCATTTCATTCATTAATGAAAAAAATCATTGCATTAATATGCAAAGTTCTTCAAAAGAATAGTACAATTACATTTTGTTATTTCAAATATTTCATTTTGTTTAAAATTGAAGAGAAAAAAATGGATAACCCACACAAGGCATGTGAAAACTCTTAAAATCAATGCAGAAGATAAAAACACAAGTATAGAAGTCAACGCCTAAAGAGAGGGTAAGATATGCCATTTCCTGAGGTAATGATAGACTGCATTGAAAACTCTTGTATTTTGCACATGACACAAACTTGCTAAGAAAAACCATGATGTTTTGAATTTGAATATCATGGTTTTTCTTAACAAGTTTGTGTCATGTGCAAAATACAAGAGCACATCAAACATCATGCCATGATAGGCTGGAGGAAGTAGTGTCTAAAAAATAATACAATAATGATCATGGATCAAATTCAAAGGAAAATTATAACACCATGAAGTGCTACAACATATATAAAGAAATAAACATGTTATTTTATAAGGAGCACCAATAAGCATTATTCAGTTACTTAAAGCATCAATGATACCATTCTGATATATTCACTCACAATGATTCATACAATATGACATATTATCATAAAGGGGAAACAATAGAGTTACATGAGTAACAATAAAAATGTCATGAAGAAAGAAGTTACCAATATATTAAGGATCGTGTACAAGGCATCACATATAGCATTCATTCAAATTGAACTATGATAATGCATGTGCAAAGAATACTTGGATAAGACAATAGTAATAATCCATAATATTGGAAATAATAGTCATAAGAGAACTAATCTGTTGATATGGTGATTGAGTACGATGCACAATATCTGTTGCCTTGTGTCATGGCGGGATTCATAGGTTTCTTTATCATGGAAGACAAGAGTTAGTAGGGATTCCTTTGTGGTTTGGGTTGGGTTCTAGAGAGACTCATGACCAGGCCAGAGAAGTTAGGTTGGGGTCAGTGCCTCCTTGCACATATGTAAGATGAGATGCATGAGGTTATCTTCTGAGGTGATAGGGATATGGATTCAGGGGTACTAGTTTTATAGGTATGGGCATGGGAGAACCTCCCTATATGCAAGACATTGACAAATGATCCATGAAAGAGTGGGAAGCCTTTAATTTATAGGCACTCAAGTTTTCTTACATAGTCCCACTTAGGGAAGACTGAATATTGGAGACCTTAGTTGGATGATCTCAGCATGACTATTTTGAGGCCTTATAGAGGCACTAAAACTTGAGCTTATTGGAGGGCTCAGAGGAGAGACTTCTTTGTATCACATACTTTTCTTGGGAGCACTTCCACTTTGGTTGAGTGTTTTCCAGTGTCTTGAGCACTGAGGCAGTATGGACAACCATAAAGTATACCAAAGGAGTTCATGAATTATGCCCATTTTTTGGATGAGGAACACTGAGGGTGGTCTCCTAGATTATATCCATCTCTTCTATTATAGGATCTCATTCAATTCCATCGGCCATCTTGGGATCATTTACAAGATGTGGTAGATGAAGGGGTCACACCCCAGTATAGAGATTACTTTACTCGCCATCCTTTTCTGAGATTCACAGATCCGACTGAGAGAGAACTATGGATTGAGGAGGGGGATGTCCCATAGAGGGATGCAGGTGGAGGATAGATGGTCCTACAACCTAGAGGAGAAGGAGAAAACCCAAGTGCCATCTCTAGCAAGGTACCTATAGTAGGGAAGCAATGACAGCGTGGTGAGGAAAGGAAATTGGGATCTGTTAGCATCAATGCTCCATCCATAGGTACATTAGGTGAGGAAATGGGTGAGGCACAACAAGATCCCATTTTTGATGATGCAGTCCAATAGGTGCACCAGTAGAGAGATGCACAATTTGGAGAGGATGAGGGTGTTCTTAGGGAGAAGACCTCACATGATATGATCCACACTTTGAGAGGATGAGTCAGAGGGTTACAGACACAACTAGCGGTAGCTTAGGCATAGATTGTAGAGAGAGATCACACCATTGCTAAGCATGATGAAAGGATTCATGGGTTGACCCAGGGGTTCACAGCTAAGTGAGCTACTCTTCAACAAGAGGTCATTCAAAAGATGAGTTGAGAAAATTACTATGTAGCATCATATAATGTGGTCATTCCTATAGCACAATAGGTGCCACAATAGTCATAGTATTTGGCTATATCCAAGGGAGAAGGCCCTCCACCTCGAGAAGATGTTCCTCTTCCTCCCTCTTGTAGTGGTAGTGACAAAAGGAGCAAGTCTTGATATTCCCTCTTCCTTCTTATAACTTTCTGATTTTTGTGAGATCTATCGATTGTACATGATTCATTTCCATCAGGAATGCACATTTTTCTCAATATTATCTGGGCACCCTTTTGTAGACACTGATATATATATATATATATATAATCAATTTCATGCTCTATGTGATATCATGTGTTGTTTTATTTTTCTTATTGATATGCTAATTCTAAGTAGATTAGCATCTTTTATCATTGTGTTGAGTAGCTCTTGTGCATAGCTTGAATGAAAATGTATCTCATTATCCTTTTAGCTCAGTGTGTAATATGCTCTTATCATGATGTTTTATTCTCTGATGATTAGATTCTTGTCTACTTGATGCTTAATTTTTGTGTGCAGATAGGTAACCTTAAGAAATTTAATGCAGTTGATCACTTCAGCGAAGAATTTGATGCTAGAGGAATAGTTATTTTTTAAATTGAATGCTAGTATGCAAGCCTAGGAATGAAATTCTACCTAGGATGTAGGTCTAGTCACTAATTCCTTTAGCCATTTTTTTCATCATCAAACATTTGGGACATTAAAACATATACAACCCTACTGGTGCCACTAAGACCATAAGGATATGAGTATAACTTTCATTGGATAAATTTGGAAAGCTAATGTAAGCATAAAGGTAAAAGAACTAGGATGACCTGAACATTGTTTCCAGTTGATATTGCAAGGATACACTAGTATCGAGGCATTCAGAGCCAAGATAACCAAACATTCTTACGTAAACAAAAAAAATTAACAATCAAGGATATAGTACCAACCTCACCTTGGCATGCAAGTAAACATGATCAAGGGATGTGGGGATTTTACCCCTTAATGTGGAAGATCTTATCTCATACACCCTGTTTAGTTGACATTATAGGATTATAAGAACTACACCAACAAACAAAAATCAAAGAAAAGAGTAAAAATCACTAATAATAGACAACATTCAATAAAATGTGCATCACTCTTTGAGCAAGTTTTTATGGTTGTAAGTTTGTTTGTGTAAGGTGTCAAAAAACACCATTGTGCTTGTGAGTGTTAATAAGCCAATATTTTAAGCACTTTATCTGACGTGAGTTGAAAAATACAGATGTGTCCAAATAAGTAGTGTTGAGAAACACTGTTTGATAAATGTATTGAAAAACACTAGTGACATTAGTGGCAGACCGTCTGGTGGTTAGAAGACTAGGGTAGCTAACATTGATTAGTAGGACGACTGACAAGGTGTTGACTTTATAACCAGAGGATGACACTTAGTGATGAAAAAACCTATGAGACTAAGATGTCAATTGGTTCCAATCTTAGAATACCAACTTAAATGTTTTCACAAGGTCATGAAAGTGACGAAGGGTTCATTAAGTGCAACAAAGTAAGCTGATACTTCTACAGGTGAGATAGTCAAGCTATGCATTGATATATGGAGCACTAGTTACAAGTGACGTATGTTTTCTAGGTTTTCACCAATTGGAAGAATTACTATTTTTTCAACTAAAGCACCTATTTACCAGGTTTTCACCAAGGCACTTTTTCTCTTTTCATTTTTTTTGCTTTTTTACTTTTTTACTTTTTTTGGTTGATCCATCAAGGTGCATGTTTGCCAAGTTTTTACCAGGATGATCATTTTTGTTTCAGGACTTTTTCCAAATATTTTTGGCTTTTCTTCTTTTTTTTGTTTTTGGTATTTTTTCAAGATCATTTTATTTGTACAAGTACTGCTCAGAATGTCTTGTTGTAGAAATTTTTCAGGTAGATTGTATTGATGGGGTTAATAAATGTCTCACCTTCTAGAGTTGATAGTTGATATTATCTAGAGCCAAATGTTGCAGTAATCATGAAGGGACCCGACTAGTTGGGTTCAAATTTCCCCTTTTGTTCATGATGTTGTTGATTCTTTGGATTTTCTCTATGTACAAGATCTCTAACCTAAAATTATTTGTGTCTTACCTTCTTTTTGTAACCTCTAGACATCCTTTTGTGATAGACCCTTAAATGCTCAAATGCTTCTTTCCTTCGTTCATCAAGTAATTCTAATTATTAGATTTTGGAAATCTGGTAATCTTCATCAATGATGAGTCCTTGTAGTGATATTCTGAGTGATAGTATCTCTACCTCAATAGGAAATAATGCTTATGTGCCATATACCAAAGAAAATGGTGTTGCCTCTATAGGTGTTATAATGCTAGTTTGATAAGCCCACAAAGCCACATTTAATTGAAGATGCCAGTCTTTTCATGACTTACTCATTATCCTATGTAAGGTTTTCAATATGTTCTTATTGGATGCCTCAACCTATCCATTCCCTTGAGGATAGTAGATAGAGGAATAGTGTTGGTTAATTTTGAACTTTTTACATAATTCATCCATATCTCTATTTTTGAATTGTCCTTTGTTATTTGTTATAATAAAGGAAGGTATCCCATACCTACAAATGATGTAGTTTAGGATAAACATGGATACTTGTTTGTTAGTTACTTTGATGAGTGGGACCACTTCAACCCACTTAGTGAAGTACTCAGTAGTTGTAATAATGAATTTGTGTCCACTGGATGAGGAGGGATATAGTTTCCCTTTCAAGTCAAAAAACCATTGTTGGAATGACTAGTGTGTGATGAAAGGTAATAGCTCTCGAGCAGGAGCGTGGATTAGTTTACCATGTAATTGGAATTTCATGTAGGATTTAGCAAACCGAATAGCATCTTTCTCCATGGAAGGCCAATAATACCTTACTCTTAGGAGTTTCTTAGCTAACAAGAGGGTTCAATACCCATAATTAAGCATACAATTTGGGATTATGGGGAGTCATAGGCTAGGAAGGGGAGTTCTTCCACCAGGAAGTCATAGAAAAATTGGTGCTCCTCAAATTGTAACATTGAGGCCAAAGTAGCCATGGCATCAACAACTTTATTTGCTTCTCTTGGTACTTGTTGGAAAGTGGTGAATACAAAGTACTTCGTTAGATTGCCAATCATCCTCTTATATGGCATGAGATTCTTATCTTTGGTTTGATATTGATCATTAATTTATTTATTAATAATTGAGAATCCCTATAGATGTGCAATTCTATGATATTTCATTTGATACAAAACTTTAGTCTATTTTCCAAAGCTTCATACTCAACTATGTTGTTCATGTAGGGAAAGATAATATTATATGCTTTAGGAATTTTGTAACCTTGGAGAATTATAAAGATCACATTGGATCCAGACCCTTGATGTGTCAATGAGTCATCGAAGAACATTTTCCATGAGTGTTCTGTCAGATGTAGAATAGCTTAATCAGGAAATTCTATGATCGACGGTTTACTATCTTAAAGAGGAACGTCTATCAGATGATCAATAATGACTTGTCATTTGATAGCCTTTCTATCTATGTATTCAATGTCAAATTCATTAAGTCATCACCCATTTTTCTAGTCAACCAATCAAATTTTCCTTATTTAAGAAGTACTTTAAAGGATCATTTTTTCTATCAATTCGATAGAATGTGCTAGCATATAATGTCGGAGCTTTTGAGAAGAAAACACCACCGCTAAGCAATATCTTTCAATGATGTTGTAATTGTGTTCATAGGAAACCATTATCCTAATTATATAGTAGATTTCTCATTCCTTTCCTATTTCATCATGTTGTGCTAGTAGAGCTCCAAGTGACGTTTTCATAGCTGAGATATAGAGCAAAAGTTATTTTCCTGGTATTGGCGCCATTAATATAGGAGGATTTGTTAAGTAGTCTTTGATATGTTGAAATTGATTCTCACATCCTTCATCCCACTTCAATTTTATACCCTTATGTAATTTTTTTGTGAAGGGTTGTGCTTTATCTGATAGCTATGAGATAAACCTCCTAATTGACTGTAGCTTGCCTTGTAGCGTTCTGATTTAGCTTTCTTGGCGATTGCATTTTAATAATTGTTGCTACTTTCTCTAGATAAACCTCAATTCCTTTTGTCGAGACAATGTACCCAAGGATATTGCCTAATGTCACACCAAAGACACACTTTTTGGGATTTAGCCTTAGTTTGAATTTTTCCATTCTGTTAAAAATCTTTTTTAAGTCAGCCAAGTGTGTAGCTCTCTATGCTGATTTTGCTAAAGTATCATCAACATAGTCTTCGATATTCTTATGCATGCCATGGAATATGGTTATCATAGCCCTGTAGTATGTTTCTCCTACATTTTTGAGATCAAAAGGCATAACATTCCAATAGAACATGCCCCAAGAACATGTGAAAGTTATTTTCTCCCAGTCTTTGAGGGCTATTTTTATCTGGTTGTATCCTGAAAATCCATCCATGATGGAATACATTTTGTATCCTTCTATGACATCCATAATCATGTCACTGTTGGGAAGTGGAAAATTATCTTTTGGACAAGCCTTATTCAAATCTCATAAATATATACAAAATTAGATTGATTTTTCAGTTTTGGAAATAAGCACGATGTTTGAAATCCATTCGTTGTATGTTATGGCTCAGATGAACTCATCTTTCAATAACTTCTCTAGCTCAAATTTGACCAATAGTGCTACATGAGGGTTCATCTCTCTGAACTTCTATTTGATTGGCTTGACACTAGGAGCAATTGACAAATGGTGCATAATCAAATATGTATCAAGTCCTGGAATATCTGAGTAAGACCAAGAAAAATTGATCTTCTAGTTCATGAAAAATTGGGTAAACTGTTGTTTCTCCCTCTCAGACAAGGACTATGCCAGATAGATCAATTGGGGTGCCTTTTTTGTTCCCAGGTTGACCGAATGTGTAGGCTCTATCAATAATGAAGATCACTCTTGGGAGTGATTAAGAAATATGTCAAGTTCCCCATCCTTTGGTGCCTCTAAGAGGTTTTCACCATTGGATACGTCATTTATTTTTACTGTTTTTGGTTCTAACACTGCCACAAAGTGGTTTTCATCGCCAGACTTTTTTTTCTTTTTATTTCTCTTTTTAAGACTGAGAAACTTGATATCTCCCTATATTTTATTTATGCTTGTTGCACTGGTAGAAGAAGTGAGGGGCTCAATAGCATTTAGGTAATAGGCCAAAGTGTAGTCATTTGTAGAAAAGATTAGGTTCAAAGACTCATTTGAGTTCTACTCAATAAGTTCAGGATGGACTAGGGATAATGATCTAGTAGGATCTAAGGATAACACTTTTTTATCATGATCAGGACTCTCGACAGGTAAGAGAAGATATATCATGTTACTCTATGAAGGACCTCCTACACCGTGAAGCATCCTAACTTAACTATTAGAGTCGTTGTTAGTATTTTGTGAATTTAACTCATTTTGATCTAACATGAAAGGTTTTAATCTCCTCCTGAGTATACAGTTTCTCCAAAATAGTTCTCAGAGGAATGACCTTAATTCATGACATGGACCTAGCTCTAGTGTGATTGTCTCTGCTATCATCTCCAAAGTTCCAATTGGTGTTTTGAGGAAGGAAATTTGTCTGGGAAGCATTTGAACTCTCTCCTTGTTCAAATTGAGGTGCATACTTATAGATAACATCCACTTCTATATCTATTATAGTATCTGAGAGAAAATCCCATTCATATTCATTGGAACTTGTCTCCATAGAGTGAGGTATGTCTAAGACATGAGTAGAAGAAACTAGTTTCCCCCAATTCAGATGCCTCCCTTCTAGATCATTCTTTGTAAATTGATCAAACTCATATTCATGAGAATCAGTTTGACTATCATAAGACCTTCCTAGGTACTACACTATGGTCATGAAGACTCCTTGATCTCCACTAGAATTGTTTTCTTCTTCTAGGCCATCTTCATATTCTTGCATTGTAAAATTTTCTACACCTTCTTGTACTAACGTGAGGTGGGATGGAGATACCTAAATGACATGTAATCTTGTATCTAGGAAGTGTGGTAGATCTAGTATGTGAGAAATAGTGACCAGTTGCCCCCATTTTGGGTGTCTCTCCTTATGTTCACCCTTGGGTTCTAATTCTAACTCATCTTGTGGTAGGTTTATTACCTCTTCCTTGGTCACTTGATTCACACCTGGCAATGTTTGGGACACTGGATTGTTTGGTTCAAAGGGGGCTCTGAATTGTGGTGGGATATACAATTCCCCTTGGTAGAAAGGATTTTTTTTTTGTATATGTAAGTCTTTCAAATGGTAACCATGTAATCTTTGTGTCTTCTTCAGTCTCATCATCATAATCTTTTGATTTGTTTCTTATAGGGTTATTGATAGAGGAAGAACTAAACCTTTGTTCATGGTATCCTATCCTTGTTTTGTCTGTTGGATTCTTGAATTCCATGTGTATAGGCTGTGTTAACCCTTTATCTTTACCTAGGGGTCCTTTTCCTTTATACCCCATTTGCTGCATGATTTGATATCCTTTACCATATTTTTGTGGGGATATTTCAATGTGTTTAACTTCTTGGTCATTTTCTTCTTCTTTATAAAGCCAGGCAAGAACAACCTTCTCTTTGTTCTCTTCTAAGAGGCTTTAATGATGACGAGGGCATGCCATAAGATCTAGGGGATGTGGGGAGATTAGCCACTGAGGGAAAATGGTTCATTTGATACTCTCCCATACCTATTTTGGTAATTTTCAATTTCTCCTCAAATCTTTTCATGAGTGTCACCTGAGAATTAACAGATCCTTTCTCGGTAGATGCTTCCTTATTATGCGAAACCATCTTGTCTACTTGTTTTAAAGCGTTACAAGAATATGTGTTATCGGTCAGAATAAAAATCTCCACTCCATTATGCAAAAAATTTACACATTGATGATATGTTGAGGGGACTACCTGCATGTCATTAATCTATGGTCTCCCTAATAAAATATTACAGGCTAGTGGTAAATCCAGCACTTGGAAAATCACATCTCTCTCAATGGGTCCAACCTTGATAGGTAACATGACCAATCCTTTTGATGACCTTTCTTCTTCATCATAAGATTTTATGGTGATCTTTCTCCTGGGATCTATAACATGTTTTGAAAAACCCAATGCTGTCATGAGCTTAAGAGTACAAATGTTCAAATCGACTCCTCCATCTATGAATACGTGTTTGATTTTGTGTTTATGGATCAAGAAATCTGTGTAGGGGTTGGTTATGTGGGTGATTCAGTGATTTATCTTCCTCTTCTAAAAATAAAGGTAGTGAGGTGGGTTTAGATGACCTACCATAGTTTGGAACTGATCAACACCAAGGTCTTTTGGTACAGTTGTTTCTAAAAGAGTCATTTCAAGGATCTCCTTATGTGATGGTGAGATCTTAAGTAATTTCAAGATATAAATTTGGGTTGGATATCTCTGCAACTGATCAATCAAATTTCAGTTTGCAGCTGGGATTGATATGACTATTTTCTTTAATGTCAAGGATTTTAATGTTGTAGTTTGTTTTTAGGATGAAGTCCCTCCCTTAAGAGTAACCTTAGCTTGATTCCTTGTTAGCTTATTAGCAGATTTAGGATAATTTTTGTCTTTGATTATAATCACATTAACTAAATGATTAGATGGCTCAAGCATGTGAATCACATTATCATCATTAGGGTAGGTGTAATTTACTTTATATCCTTTCTTCTTCAAGGATTCCCCTTATTTATATGAGGGTAGGGGTTTCTTGAAAGCTTTGTGATCTCTATTTGACTGATGCCCATCAACTGTGATGGTGTCGTTATCAATACGGTCTTAGATGACATGCTTCAGTTTCATGCATTTTTTAGTTAGTTCTCCTTTGTTTTTATTATATTCATAGAAGTGATTTTTTTTCTACCACTTAGATTTAACCACAATTTCCCAAGGATTTTAATCTGGTATCCTGATGATCTTGCGAGCCACCAGAGTTTTTAATGCGGTTTTGAGAGGTTCTCCAAGAGGGGTAAAATTTCATTTGGGTTTTGGTATCCATGGTGCTTTGTCTTTCTACACATCTAGATTATTCTTGAATGGTTTTGGAACATTTTTTTTTTTCTTAGTGGTTTGTATACTGCTAGATAAGTTGAACACTCGCTCTTTGGGTTTGAACTCGAATGAGTCAAACACTTCGTCATTGACTATATTTTTATTTTTGTTCCAATAATTGCCTTTTTCTTTTCCATTGTTATTGTTAGGATTGTTGGAGGGTTTAGTGTCTTTATATAAGGCGATTTCACCTTTTTTCACAAGAACCTCTTTGATGCGGATAGAAATTTACACCAACTCACTAAAGGCAGTATGATTTTGTATCTGAATTGTGTAATTCATTTCAAGTACCAAATTATTAATGAAGATGTCAATTTTCTCAGGTTTTGGGATTCGTCGGGGATATCTCATGAATATTTTTCTCCAGCTTTGGAGGAATTTGACGAAAGGTTCACCATTATGTTGTTTGGTATTGCATAGATTTAGCATGGTGACCATATGCAATATGTTGTAGGAATATGTTGGATAAACTTTTTTATGCGCTCATCGAATGTTTGAATACCATGTGAGAGTTTCATGAACCATTCCAAGGCTTGTCCACTGAGGCTTCATGGGAACAACCACATTAGATATATCCTTTCATGCATAAAGTCCATGTTGAGAGTGCGGAATTCCCTCACATGATTTTGAGGGTCATCCTCCTCATTGTACTTATCATATGTTGGAGTTTCAAGCTTAGGGGGAAACAAAGGAATGTGTAAGTTTTTAGATAATGGAAAGGGACATATAGATTCCAGTGAGTACTTTTTAGAAGGTTGTTCTTTTACTTTCTTCAACTCTCTAAGTTCACATCTCATATCTTGTAACTGCCGATTGAGAATGGTGACGAGAGACTCTTCGGCTTGTTGTATAAGTCCTTCAATATCAAAGTTGTGAGGAAGTTTAATGCATGTAGATGCTAAGTGCATACATTATTTATCCTTGTCCATTTACATAAGAATTTGCATCATCTTTTGAAAGTGTTTGTATTGTTGACATCTTTGTATTTTTTCTTTAGTAGGTTCTTCAACTGAGGAGGAAATACTAGTGTGGTGACTCTTTCATTCTTGGCTAGACCCCCAGTCATAGGCCGACATTGTTGATGTGTTTTGATGTGTAGTATAAGCTGATTGATGTTGGGAGCTTGATATTTGAAACAAGGTTATTGATTGATATATTGTTGGGGTATCTTTATTTGGAATCCTTTGAGTAGATCTTGGTTTTTGACAAGATGAGGGTCCCAAAGTAGAATCATTGATAGCTTTTCCCATTGGATCGAGATCAGATTTTTGTTGTTGGATTCTAGTTTGTACCATGAAAGAAAATTGTACTTAAGACTTTCTAGAATGAATATAATGATAATTCAATGTCAAATATTTTCAAATGATCACTTGTCTAATAGCTTGGTAAGAGACGTGTTGATGAAAGATTGTTGAGCTTAGTACAAGGTATCATGTTTTGAGACTTGAATGTATGTTGGATGACACATGTGACCTAGTTCATTGGGATTGTCTATTGATGAGATAGTGTATAGTAAGTAAGATCATTCAAGAAACTAGGATGAGAGATGATGACGAGTCGAGCAAACTGATCAAGAACTGAAAACTATTGTGATAGGGTACTGTGATGAATTCAAGCCACATAGACAGGAAGTATGGATACCAAAGATCAAGGTAACTGAATGATTTCTTATGTAAGCTCATATGAAAATTCCTAGGTTCCCATACAATATTTACTAGGTTACCAGATGAGTTGTTGTTGTTATAGTGTTTTATCGTACGACAATTCTAGTTAGTGAAAATGACAGTGTATAACAGGGATAGTTTCCACTTGTTTTGGGTTAAATATGGACCAACTTGCACAATGTTGAGGTGGAAATGTTTATGTCATTTTAGTCTCACCTTAAGGTGATTCAAACACATCAAACACAAAGGAGTGAAAATAAAGCACTTTTTATCCCTAGAGTCAATTTGGCTTAGTAAGAAAATCCGCGCTTGTAGACTCAGGGACACACCCAATAGCTAATCACAATATGACTATCACCAAGCATGAAATGGATCTAGTCATGAAGTCATATTATCTAAATCCAAATGCTAATGGGGGCATGATATGATGAGTATTTTGGGGGAGTTAATATCTCCCTTGCACTTGGATTATCCACTTTCAGAGGTGAACAAGGTGGCTTCTACTCTATGGATTTTAGTAAGAATCTATGTCCAGTTGTATCCTTGCATCTACACAAGCATGATTGAGACATATATCCCTGTAAAGAATCTTACCACAAGAAGTCACATGAATTTTATTGAGATGGAGAGGCCCTACTTTGTGTTAAACATGGGCCAAGTATAAGCCAAATGACATCTGACTCCCGAGGATTTGGCCCCAAAGAGTAATTTTTTTTATCATGAGTTGGAGTGGTGTGGATTACATCTCATTCTCATGTGGGTAATTCCTAGAAGATTTTTTCCTCAACTGGAAGGCCCATCTAATAGGTATGTACAAACTAAAGTGGGTAGCAAAGAGAAGGTCTGGATTTTTTATTCTTCCTCAAAGAGGAGAAGAGCATAATTTCCTACTTATTTTTGTGTCTCCCAAACATGCCAAACACTCCAATTTTTCCCAAAAGGATTCCATGCCTAAGATAAATCAAGCATGTCTGGGTTTCTAATTCTTCCTAAGGGGAAGAAGAGCATAGTCCCCTAATTTCCAAGTTAATTCACACAAACAATACCCTAATTAAACTAGGTGCCTAAGAAACCATTTAAGAAGACATACTTTTGTTTGGTTGATGGAGTCAAAATGAAACCTGCAAACACAAATATTTAGTAGTTTCAGTAAACTTTCTTTCTTTCAAGCATCCTACAAGCACAAACATGTTAGTATTTTGTGTTAAAATAATGTGCTAGTATGACTTTGGCAAGAGAATCTTCCACTAAACATCCTGCAAAAACTAGCTAGGTTGTCAAACCAGAGAGAAAAATGATCACCAAATAAATGTTAGAGGTTAGAAAATTAAGACCAAATCAAATACACCTCTAAGAATAGTTTCTATTTCTAAAACAAAAAACTACAAAGGACACCCTAGAAACAAAACTTGTATGACAAAACATGTAAGACCATGCGAAAAATAGGATAAGATGATCTCCCGTACAAAAAATATAGTATCCTCATACCACAATTAAATCTAGATAAATACTCGTATGGCAATATAGATATCCTAAAATGATGAATTAGTGACCAATGAATTGTCGTACGAGCAGGTATAAAACATAGTATGACAATAAGCACAGTTTCATTGAAAACATGAAAATAAATAAAAGTTGGGGCAAAAACCAAATTCTGTCCCATGGTGGGCACCAAATGTGTGTGTGGTAAAATGTGGTCTTCAAACGTGCAACACCAAACACTCAATAAACTATTAATTCAAGGGGGTTAGTATCAAATGGGAATAAAAATCATTACACAAACTACCCTCAAGAGTGGCTCATTTCTTCCTATTTGAAGGGAGTTTGATTCTTAGAGGATGCTCATTTTTTGGAATGTATAATTAGTGACTAGATGAATCCAAAATGAAAGATTTCATGAAATGAGCAAGATTCATTAACTTGCATACTTTTCTCTCACAAATATTGGAAATGAAATGCATGCATAAGCAAACTAAATGCATATTAACCTTTAAATGAAGCTAAAAATTCCATTATAAGCTACTAAATGAAGATAGAAATTAAGTTAGAATGTAAATGAAAGAAATCTAAGCTACCATGAAAATGGAAGCAAGAACAATGATCAAAACCTAGAACAAAACTAGCACCATAAATTTAATTCTCAAATTTGCCTCTCCTTTTGAACAAAGGGAGTTGTCCCTTTTATAGGAAATTATGTGAAACGAACGGTCAAGATTCAACCAAGAAGGGTGGTGGAGATGAAATTTCCCTTAATCCATGTGGGCTTGATCCAAGTGAAATGCTTTTGATTATTCAACCTTGTGCTTGTTTGGGTGAGAATGAGACAAATTTGGCAATTTCCCCATTTAATTTGTTTTATTTGAATTTTGAGTGCTCACATTGATGAACTATAAGTGATTGAATGTTTGAAGATGATAAGTTGTGATCACCGAGCTGCAAAAGTGAATGCAAGACATTAAATCAGTTAATATATTGTATTGTCATTGTTGTCAACTTGATATGGTTTGATTTTTCAAACAAATATTGTCATTAACCTTAAAGATCTAAAAAGACAAATTTTATGTTGTCGGTAATATATACACCGAGTGAAAATTCATAGTGTATACCGAGCAAAGCAGTTTACAGTAAACACCGAGCATAGTAGTTCACAGTGTAAACCGAGCAAGTGATTACCGAGCAGAACTGAAGTTGATGCCTATGCATAAATGAAGTCATTCACCGAGAACAACTGAATTCTTTTACCAAAACTAACTGGAGTTAGAAAATGAAAAAAAAAATACTTAGATGGCAAAGCTATATTTAGAGTTAACTGATTGATTGTTTTATTTTCATCGATCAGATAAGCTAAATATAAGAAGGATATTTAAAGCTAGTTTTATTCACAGTTAACAAGGAGAGATTTGTGGAATAAAACTAAAGCAAAGATTTATGGAATAAAGAAAAACATGGTGAGATTTGCGGATCAAGAAGTGATCTATAATAAAAACAAGGAGATTTAATGGTGAAATCATGTCTATATAAAGAGACAAGGAATTCATTACGAAGAGAGGAATGCTGAATATAATTCTGATGAAGATAGAAGTCTTCATGCATATCTGATCATACCGGCTAAAGAACAAGAACCAAAGAATTCTACAGACACCGAGCAACATAGGACAGAGAATTAATTATAGAACAAAGAGGGGATCAAAGGAATTGAATATAATATTGATCAAAGAGGTATTATAGGACTAACAATAGATCTAAAAATATGAAAGTTAAAGTTGTATTATTGAACAGATCATTTACTATTTCAGTTTAACCATTGATTCAGAAAATATCTTAACTGAGTGGAATTTAACCATCCTTAATGTATTGAGATACTCAAGAGTATCAAAAGGTTTTCTTGTTGACAACATAGTGAATGCTAGGTCAAAGGACAAACTGTTATTTTTGAATCCTCTAACAAGGTCGCCCTTAATAGTGTGTTTGTAACCTTTAACAAGGTCGGTTCTTCACCAAGCTCACTTTAGAAGAGTGAAAATTTTGGGTTACCGGTCCCAATTGGTTTTTCCCTTAACAGGGTTTCCATGTTAAAAATACATGTGTCAAATGTGTATTTATTTCATTGCATTTATAGTTTGCTTTACACATTACTAAAATTGGATTGGTCGATAAATAATAAGTTTAATTTTTGCTACTCGTTAAAGGCTAGAAAAAGATAAACAGTATATCATACCGAGCATTATATATTTTTTAAAATTACATAAGGCATACATCTTGATGGACTGAAAGATAACTAGAGGATATTATATTTGTGATATAAGTTTTGGTTGGATTATTGAAATTATTTTTAAGGCCACTGATTCACCCTCCCCTCTTAGTTATTCTAAAAATTGGTATCAGAGCTTTGGTGCTTGAAGAAAAGTTTAAAGGGACTTAAGCCAAAGATCACAAGATGAGTAAAAGGGATGTGCCTAAGTTGAACAAAGATAACTTTTCATCATGGAAAAGCAAGATAAGAATTTATCTATTAGGTATTGGAAATGATGTCACACAATACTTGGATACTGAATATGTTGCACCTACTGGACCTCTGACTGTTGATCAATTGAGAGAGAAACATGAACACAATTCTATGATGATAGAACTTGCTTCTTCAATATCTGATGCTGAATTTGAATATTTCAAATCATGCACCACTGCAAAGAAAATGTGGGATAAACTCAAGCTAGTACATGGAAGAGACACCAATGTGTTAAGAGCTAAAGCTGAAAGCCTAAGATGAAAGTTTTATGACCTAAAAATGAAAGGAGAGAACACCACTCAGTACAATAGCATAATCAAAGAAGTTTTTAATGCTATCCGAGGAGCAGGAGGAGTACTTGAGGAAGAAAAAGTGGTAAGTAAAATTTTGAGAACCTTGCTACCTGTTTATGCTATTAGAGTATCTGCAATTCAAGAAATGAGAGCAGTATCAAATAACAATGTTACTCTTGATAGTTTGATTGGTAGACTTATTTTATTTGAGATGAACAACTATGACAACAATGTCTTACCAACTAATGAGTCTGCATTCAAATCTTCTCTAAAAATAAGAAAATCTAGTCATAAATACACTATTATAAATGATAGTGAAAGTGATAGTGATGAACAAGAAATTGATGAAATTGAAGCACTAATGGTTAGGAGATTACATATGAGCTATGGTATGGATACACACCAAATGTGAGTTACTTAAGAATTTTTGAAAGTCAATGTTATATATTGAAAGATGATAGAAATGGGAAGCTTGACTCTAAAAGTGATGAAGGAATATTTATAGGATATTCTACTAAAAGCAAAGCTTATAAATGTCTTAACAAATCTTCTAACAAAATCATTGAAAGTGCAAATGTTAAAGTGGATGAATTTGCTGAGAAAAATGATGAAGAAAGAAAAAAGGAACCAGAAGATTACAATAGATTTGTCTACATTGAAGAACATGACACTCTGCCCGAGCAATAGTGTAACACTACCGAGCGACATAACAATGCAACCGAGCAATAGGCTGCACACATTGATCAGAATCAAGAAAATGATCACAATGCTGAACCGAGCGATGAAGATCAAAATGAAAGTCAAAATGATGATCAAAACGATGAACATAGATCTAAACCTATACTTGCTAAATATGTCAAAAGAAACCATCCATAGGACCAGATCATTGGAGACAAAAGAGTTGGAATGAGAACAAGAATTAAGTCACTTAATACTAGATGTTTGATTTGTGATTTTGAGCCTAAATCCGTAAATACTACACTTGAGAATCAAGAATGGGTTAGTGCAATGAATGAAGAGATTGAACAGATTGAGAAGAAAAAAACATGGACATTAGTACCTAGAATGAGTAACAAAAATTTCATTGGTACCAAATGGATATTTAGAAACAAACTAAATGAGAATGGAGAAGTCACAAGAAACAAAGCAAGACTGGAATGCAAAGGGTATGCACAAGAAGAAGGTATTGACTATGGAGAAACCTTTGCACCCGTTGCTAGACTAGAAGGAGTAAGAATTCTACTTGTTTATAATTCTTTTAAAGGATTCAAAGTATACCAAATGGATGTTAAATATGCATTTCTAAATGCAATAGTAGAAGAGGAGTTATACATTGAACAAGCTGAAGGGTTTGTTGATCCTAACAAGAGAAACATGGTTTGTAGACTACACAAAGCCTTGTATGGATTGAAACAAGAACCAAGAGCATGGTATGAAAGACTTCAATCTTATCTCATTAGTATTGGTTTTGTTAGAGAAAGTGATAACAATAATCTATATTTGAAAGGAGATATTGATGATAAGATTTTGATTGCTGAGATATTTTTTGATGATATCATATTTGGAGGTAATGATATATTATGCAAGTCATTTGCTGATGAAATGAGAAAATAATTTGAGATGTCAATGTTTGGAGAGATCAATTTTTTTCTTGGTCTAAAGATTCCACAATAGGATGAAGGCATCTACATCACACAATCCAAATACATCAAAGAATTTCTGAAGATATTTAAGATGGATGACTCCAAACTAATTGGAACACCTATGGGAACCAGATACAAATTGACAAAGGAAGACAAGACAAGCGAGGTAAACCAAACCTTATATAGATCTATGATTGGAAAACTATTGTATGTTGTACACACTAGAATAGATATAGCACATGCAGTTGGTATAGTTGCAAGATTCTCTGCTAATCCTAAGGAATCACACATGAATGATGTTAAAATAATTTTGAGATATCTGAAGAATACCAAAGACTATGGTTTGTGGTATAATAAAGAAGGAAAATTTGAGCTAGAAGTTTATACTGATGCTAATTGTGCTGGAAACATAGATGATATAAAGAGAACAACAAGATGAGCATTCTTTATGGGTGACAAACTTGTCGAATGGATAAGTAAAAAGAAAGGATGCATATCTCAATCAATGGTAGAAGCAGAATATGTGGTTGCAGCTGCATATTTCTCTAACATTGCATGGATCAAGCAATTGCTGAAAGGTATGAATGCATATATTCTTGAACCAGTAATCATCTATTGTGATAATACTAGTGCTATAAAAATTTCAAAGAGCCTTGTGATGCATGCTAAAAAAATTCACATTGCTATTAAGTATCATTACTTGAGGGAACAAGTACAAGAGAAAGAGGTGATACTAGAATATGTACAATCCAAAGAACAACTAGTAGACATTTCACAAAGCCATTGCCAAAAGATACATTTGAGTACCTGAGGAAGAGACTAGGGGTTCGTCCCTTGTCTACTGGTCACTAAGTTGACTAGGAGGTTGCATCATCCTACACATTACTAGAAGATTTATCATGTTGATGCAAGATGAGATATGGACTTCAATGACATATCAGTACATAAAGGTACATATCTAAACTACACACCAGAGATATTGTTGGCTATTACAGAGTTGTATATTTTTGTTTGGCATTATTGTCAAAGGGAGAGAGATATCCAATAATAAAATATCTATCAAAGAGAAGAAATTGTCAAAGGGAGAGAGAAGAACATCCAAAGGAAGAGAAAGATTCAATGATATAACCATCCATCAAAGGGAGAGAATTGGAGAAATTTAACATTGCATATTTATCCAAAAAAGGGAGAAGAGATTCTACAAGAAAGGGAGAGACAAAGTCATAAGTTTCTACATCTATCCATTGAAGGGAATGAAGAAAGGGAAAGCACACTGCAAAATAAAATCTAAGATAAAAGTGTTGGAAAGTTGACACTCAAGGTGTATATGAGTGATTTTGTGTTGTCATTATGGCAAGAAAGTCATATGGAGTTTTGTCAAGTAAAACTTGGAAGATAAAAATGGTTAAGTATAGAAGACAGAACAGAACAGAGATACGCAGTCGATCAGAGCACCAATGCACATGCGTAAGATGAAGACAAGATATTCATGTTCATACTTAAGCTCTATGATATGTTACTTAGTGTACCCTATACACGCATGGTACAAAATGATAGTACAAAGAAGTTACAGGAAGATTAAGTGCACTAACAGTTTAGAAAATGGAGTATGGAGCCGACCTCAGTTTTTGGATTAGCGTATAATATTTTGTTTTGTAAAGGCTATGAACCTAATGTAATAAGTCTGTAATTATGTCTTAATCATTCATATAATCACGCTTAAGCCAATTTTTTTTGAAGCGTTGTGTATGTTGTTTTTGGGCTAACTAAGGTCTTGTTTTTAGTCGCGTCTATTTAGGCATGTATATATACTAGACATGCACTTTTGTATTAATGTATCGATAAAAAGGAAGCAGAGAAGATATTCAGAAGATCAATATGAGAAAGCTAGTTTGATGTAGAAGTATACAAGAGATTAAATCATCAGCGCATAAATGGAAGTGATCAGACAATAGTGTCATTACATCAGTTCATTTTTGATATAGTGTATATCCGTTATCTGAAGGTTGTAGCCTTCATCTTATTGAGCAGTGAGCTTTGACAGTGAGCCAAACGCCTCTAACAAGGTTTTTTAAAGACTCCTAATAGGGTCATTGTACTTGAATTGTAAAAACTTCTCCTAATAGGGAAAAGGAACTTTAACAAGTTCATTATACTAGTACAATAATTTGTGGGTACTAATTCCCACTGGGGTTTTCCTCTAATCAAGGTTTCCCCGTAATCATATCTTGTGTTATGTGTTGTGCTTCATTTTCTATCTATTTGATTCAAGTTTAAAGTTGTTGAATTATAACTAATAGACAAACACTGATTCACCCCTCCCCTCTCAGTGTTTCTAATAATTGGTAATAGAGCTCTGGTCCTCTGAAAGAAATTTTAACCACTAGAGGAGATCGTGGATTCAGCAGAAGTAAAACATCCAAAAAATAATCTTGAAGCAGCCATTGAAGATCTTGATAGATCTAAAAAATAAAATGAAGAACTAAAGCTGAAGGTTGATGGATCCCAAATTCTTATCAAGAAATGAAGAAAAGATTTGAAAGATTGCTCCACAAATGATTTGGAAAAAATGGTCAAAAAGCTGAATGAAGAGAACATGTCTATGAAAGATAAGATTGAAGATCTAAATGAACAACTTACAGATAGCCTAACAACTATTGAAGAAAATACCAAAGAGAGTAAATCATTAGATGATGAACTTATGCAAGCAAACATGAAAATCTTGGAGTTGGAAACCATCAAGAAAAAGATAGAATCTGAATTAACAGAAGCAAAAGATAAGATTGATAAACTACACACAAGTTCTGATCTAATTCAATCACAAATTTATGCATAGAAGCTAAAAGGTGATACTACTAGTGTTGGATACAGTATAGCTCAAATTGAAAGCAATTCAATGCAAGAAAGAAAGAAAGCACAAGAGACATCTACTGAAGCAAAGAAAACTAAGAATCTTGCAGAGGCTAAAACAAAACCACGTAAAGATGAACTCAAGCAAGTTAATAGAACTTGTTATGCCTGTAACAAGCATGGAAATTTGGCAAGAGATTGTAAACAAGTAAGAACTTTCAATGGCTATTGTTACTCCTATAATAAATTTGGTCATAGGGCTATTCATTGTAAAAAAAACCAAAGAAATCAGTCACAATAGAGTCAAAGAAATCTGAATCAACCTCAGAGAAACTATCAGGACATTACATGTCAAATATGTAATTACAATGCACACGCAACCATCAGTGCAACATGATAAACAATATCAATAGACCTCCAATCATTTGTCACTCATGTGGAAAATCTGGACACATCTCAAGGTTCTGTAGATCCAGAACTCAAAAACAAGAGAAGTCTAAAGAATCGTTATTTGAAGAATCGAGTGAAGTCAAATTTGTAAAAGCTACAGAAGATTCAGGTAAAATATGGGTTGAAGTAAAGAAAGATAATGATGAGAACAAGGTAGTAGATGCATCCATAGTGGATGCACCTTCTACTTCTAGTTAGGTGAACCTCATGATCTTAGGGGGGTCTATTCTAGCTCTGAACCCCTACGTGGCTGGTATACTCACCTCTGAGTATGTGCCTATGGATTCATGTATTTGGTGACAAAATGAGGATGTATGCATATACGCATAGTCTAAACTTGGACAGAAGAAAATATTGGAATTCTCTATGTAAACCACTTTACGACAATGAGCATTAAATGCAATGATCTTTTATATAAGACAATAAAAGATCTTTACTCACTTTTCATTTGAGATTGAGCACTCAGAGAGCACAGGTCACCCATCCTCAAGGACAAGAAGGAGCAAAGTAAAGAACACTCAAGTCCCTCCTGAGGTAGGATTCAGACCTAGTCTGAAATTCTTAAGGAACATAATTGTTAATGAAGGTAGACTAGACTCTATTAATAATGTCTATGAAAAATACCAAGAGATAGATAAATCAGAAATTCATTCTATGATCATCTCTCATATGATCAAGTTTAAGAGGTCAGTATTGGAACTCAAGATAGTCATACCAGAAAAACTATGGAACATACTTGACCTATTAAAAAGGCACGCAATTGAAGAGGATATGAGGATAAGAGAAGAAACATTAGACAGTCTTCTCCCTATTTTCTCACATGATGAGAAATCTATATTGTTAGATTTGGTAAAACCTCATCTCAGAACCAAAAAAATAACTCTTCATATTATGAACAAAGAGTATGAACTAGTTGGTGAAGAGACTCAGAAAGCATTTGTGTGAGTATTTATGGATAGACATATGTATCCATCAATGGCGCCTATAGCTAAAGTGACTCCAGTCCCTCCCAAACAAGTTAAAGAACCAGTGATTCCAAATGCACCTATGAAAGGTACATAGGATTCAGTGTCCACAGTTTCAATACCTTTTGATACAGCCAAAGATTCAGAAGAAACTATTGTGATCGATGATGTTAAGATATCCATGATAGCTTTTGAGAATGACATGAACAAATTTGAAAAATCATTTGTCAGTACTAAAGATACAGAGAAGGTATGCATGGACAATACTTCCTTACAAAAAGATGAAGCTCCTCCTAAAGATTCAACTGACTTGAATAATTAGGAAGACAATCAATCTAATGAACCACCTGTTATGGAGATCCTTGTAAAAAGTGAGTGTATGGATACTAGTCAAAATGCTATATTCACTCCATCTATTCAACCATCAACTTCATTGTTGTCAATTTTAACCCCTGACTCAGCAAGCCTAGATGCACGGGGAGAAGAAGATTTGATCAAGATCAGTGTCTTAACCATGGAGAAAGCCAAAGAGAAACAAGTTATGAGAAACCCTCTCTTTCTAGAGTCAGTGAACATTTTGAATGACTTGGTGCCATCAGATAAGAAAGTGGCTAAAATTCAATTAGTTGATGATGTAGATTGCATCCTAACAAGCTTCAAAGCACACTTCACAAGTCTAGTAGACTCAACTACTAGAACTATAGAGGAAAATTACAAAAAGGAAACATTGGATGAATTGGTAAAGAACTTCTCTTTATATCTCAATTCATTGAAGATTGGTCAGACTATTCTAAAAGAGTTGGCATCAAAAGCCACGAAAGTAATAGAAAATTGCATGGATAGAGGAAAACTCACTTCTAAGAACATAAAGAAGATTGAGGAGGTAGATATTTTGGTTGATAACATAAGGCAATTAGTTGAAACATCATCCCAAGACATCAATATATGCAAAAATATCTATCAAGGGAAGATAGACAAGATTGAAAAAGCTAAAATGGAGATCACTAAGATAAGGATCAGGCAGACTCAACTGAGAAATGCCTTGCGCCCTCCTTAGTTGTTTTGAATGAGAACATAGAATAGATAAATGAAACCATTTCCACCTATGATCAAGGACCCTACATGGATCTAATAGAGATGGAGAAGCTTACATATGCCTTATGCACCCATCTTCAAATAGTTGATGCATTGAAGGCATTCTGACAGTAAGAGATCAAAAATCTTTAGATTGCTTATCCAAATGTATACTTGGAGTAAGTACCCAGAGACTTACAATTTTTACACCTTTGTCATTAATGTCAAAGGGGGAGTAATGTATGTATGTATATAAGGATTTTTTTATATAGCCAAAGTTATAATATTCAATTTTTGTTGTTAAGTCAAAGTTTAAAAAAAACATGGCCACATTGCTTTGTTGCCATTAATGACAAATGGGGAGATTGTTGGAAAGTTGACACTCAAGGTGTATATGAATTATTTTATGTTTTCATTATGGAAACAAATTCATATGGAGTTATGTCAAGTAAAACTTGGAAGATAAAAATGGCTAAGTACAGAAGACAGAACAGAACAAAGATATGCAGTCGATTAGAGCACCAGTGCATGTGCGTAAGATTGTGATAGGATATACACATTCATACTTAAGCTCTATGATATGTTACTTAGTGTACCATATACACACATGGTATAGAATGATAGTATGGAGAAGTTACAAGAAGATTAAGTGCACTAATAGTTCAGAAAATAGAGTATGGAGCTGACCTCAGTTTTTGGATTAGCGTATAATATTTTGTTTTGTAAAGGCTATGTGCCTAATGTAATAAGTCTATAATTATGTCTTAATAAATCATATAATCACACTTAAGACAATTTGTTTGGAATCATTGTGTATGTTTTTTTTGGGACGACTAAGGTCTTGTTTTTAGTCGCATCTATTCAGGCATGTATATATACTAGACATGCACTTTTGTATTAATGTGTCGATAAAAAGGAAGCAAAGAATATATTTAAAAGATTAATATGAGAAATACAATATGAATTAGAATTCTACAAGAGATTAAATCATCAGTGCATAAATAGAACTGATCAGACAAAAGTGTCATTACAACAGTTCATTTTTGATATAGTGTATATCAATTATCTGAAGGTTGTAGCCTTCATCTTATTGAGAAGTGAGCTCTAACAGTGATCCAACCACCTCTAATAGGTTTTTTTAAAGAATCCTAATAGGCTCATTGTACTTGAATTGTAAAGACTACTCCTAACAGGGCAAAGGAACTTTAGCAGGTTCGTTATACTAGTACAATAATTTGTGGGTACTAATTCCCATCAGGTTTTTCCTCTGATCAAGGTTTCCCCATAATCATATCTTGTGTTATGTGGTGTGCTTAATTTTCTATCTATTTGATTCAAGTTTAATTTTTTTGAATTGTAACTAATAGACAAACACTGATTTACCCCCCCCCCTCTTAGTGTTTCTAACAAAAAGAGCTTACCGAGAGTCAGATATTTGAATTGGTTATAGAACAATAAGTTTGGTATGTTATGCCATATTTCATATTGTGTTGCCATCAATGCCAAAGGGAGAGATTGATGAACTATAACTGATTGAATGTTTGAAGATGATAAGTTGGTGATCACTGAGCTGAAAAAGTGAATGTGAGACATTATATCAGTTAATATATTGTATTGTCATTGATGTCAACTTGATATGGTTTTATTTTTCAAACAAATATTTTCATTAACCTTAAAGATCTGAAAAGAAATTTTTTATGTCATCGGTAATATATACACTAAGTGACAGTTCACAGTGTATACCAAGCAAAGCAGTTTACAGTAAACACTGAGCAGAGTAGTTCATAGTGTAAACCGAGCAAGTGATTACCGAGCAGAACTAAAGTTGATTCCTGAGCATAACTGAAGTCATTGACCAAGCACAATTGAAGTCTTTGACCAAAACTAACTAGAGTTAGAAAACAAAAAAACTACTTAGCTGGCAGAGCTATATTTAGAGTTAATTGATTGATTATTTTATTTTCATCGACTAGATAAGCTAAAGATAAGAAGGAGATTTAAAACTAGTTTTATTCACAATTAACAAGGAGAGATTTGTGGAATAAAACTAAAGCAGAGCTTTACAAAATAAAGCAAAGCATGGAAATATTTGTGGATCAAGAAGTGATCTACGATGAAAACAAGGAGATTGAATGGTGAAATTATGTCTATATAAATAGACAAGGAATTAATTATGAAGAGAGGAATGTTGAATATAATTATGATGAAGATAAAATTCTTCATGCAGATCTGATCATACCAGATGAAGTACAAGAGCCAAAGAATTCTACAAACACCGAGCAATAAAGGACAAAGCATTCATGGAGCAAAACAAACAGGGGAGAAAAGGAATTGAAGAGTATATTTATAAAAGAGGTATTATTGGACTAACAATAGATCTAAAAATTTGCAAGTTAAAATTGTATTATTGAACAAATCATTTACTATTTCAGTTTAACCATTGATTTAGAAAATCTCTTAACCGAGTGGGATTTAACCATCCTTAATGTATTGAGATAATCAAGAGTATCAAAAGTTTTTCTTGTTGACAACATAGTAAATGCTAGGTCAAAAGACAAATTTTTAGTTTTGAATCCTCTAACAAGGTCGCACTTAACAGTGTGTTTGTAACCTTTAACAGGGTTGGCTCTTCACCGAGCTCACTTCAGAAGAGTGAAAATTTTAGGTTACCGGTCCCAAGTGTTTTGTCCCTTAACAAGGTATCCACATTAAAAATCCATGTGTCAAATGTGTATTTCTTTCATTGCCTTGATAGTTTAATTTACACATTACTAAAACTGGATTGTTCGGTAAACACTAAGTTTAATTGCTACTACTGGGTAAAGGCTAGAAAAAGATAAACAATATATCTTACTGAGCAGTATATATTTGTTAAAATTACATAAGGCATACATCTTGATGGACTGAAAGATAACTAGAGGACATTATATTTGTGATATAAGTTTTGGTCGAATTATTGGAATTATTTTTAAGGTCACAAATTCACCCCCCTCTTAGTTATTCTAACACACACATGTGTGAGGATGTGTGAATGGGTTCATTTAATTAAAAGGGGTTTGGGACTTTTGATTAAACCCAATAGTTTAAGCAATTAATTGATTTAGGCTTTGATTAACAATTTGATTCAACAAGTCATATTTAAGTATGCAAGCAAGTTGGATTAAATACTCCCATAATTAGGGTCTAGTGATAAATGCCATTGATTTAGGGTTTCTTAAGGCCAATTAATCCAATTAGGGGCTATAGGTTTACTAGACCAATTTTAGGTGGTTACAACTTACATCCAGTAATAATAGGAGTACATATCGGTTTACAATTCTCTAAACCAAATTTCTTCAACATTTTTTTAACATACTTGGACTAAGAAATGAAAAATTCTTTATTATTATAAATTACTTGCAATCCAAGAAAGAAATTCAACTCACCAATCATATCCATCTTGAATTATTTCTGAATTTTCTCTACAAAGTTCCTACACATCATATTTTCCTCCAAAAATAATGTCATCAACATAAACCACAACAATCAAAATTTGATCTAAATAAATCTTGTAATATAAATTGCTATCAATTGATCCTTTCTAAAATCCTTGTCTAATCAGGTACTTATCTAATCTTCCATATCAGCCCTTAGGTTCGTTCTTCAATCCATACAATGCTTTCTTCAATCTACACACAACATCCACATCCTTTCTAGATTTGAAACCTTTCAGTTTTTCAATGTTAACTTATTCCTTCAGTTATCCATTCAAAAATGTTGACTTAACATCTCGATAAACCTTGAAGTTTTTAAATGTTGCAAATGCTAAGAATATCTGGATCACCTCCATTCAAACAATAGGGGCATAAGTCTCATCAAAATCAATTCTTTCAATCTAAGTATAACTCTTTCAAACCAATCTTACCTTGTTTCTTATTACCTTACCATTTTCATCCAAATTATTCTGAAAAACTCATTTTGTACCACTCACATTCTTGTTAGATAGTTTGGGAACAAGTTCCCAAGTCTAATTCTTCTCTATTTGATCAAGTTATTCTTTCATTGCTCTTACCCAATTCTGATCATTACATTTTTCTTCTATAGATTTAGGCTCAATTTCTAAAATTAAACACAAAAAAACTTTCTCGTGTGCTACTCTACTTCTTGTAACAATGCCTCTATTCTTATCACCAATAATCTAATTCTTAGAATGATTTCTTTGTACATACCTTGGTGTCTTAGTTTTAGATGTCAGAGCCTACCTTATTTATTTCTCATCTTTCTTGTATTTTTTTCCTTTTTCCTATGTATCATATTCATATTCAAATCGTTACTTAGGAGTTCACTAAAAATCTCCATCAACCTTCACATTCGCACTTTCAACAACCTTATTCAATCTATTGTTCTAACACTGGTACACCTTTTTCTTTATAGAATATCCTATAAATATAACTTCATCTACTTTGTTGTCAAACTATAGGTGTTCTTCCATGCCATAGTTTTTATGATTTCTTGTCATACTTCTTGTGATAAAAAACTTTGTTAACTATGTATACATCTGTATGAACTGCTTTTCTCCAATAAACCTCTGGTAAACTATCTTCCTTGATCATTCTCAGTATTTATTTTTGTATTGTTTGATTCATCCTTTCCACTATACGATTATATTGTGGTGTTCTAGCCATCCAAATTTTTCTTTTAATACCATGTTTCTCACAAAAATTCTCAAATTCCTCAAAAGTAAACTCTCCTCCATTGTGAGATCTCAAACATTTAATCTTTGTACTAAATTCATTCTTAACTCTTTCTCTAAAATCTTGAAATTAACAAAGGCTTCTAATTTATCTCTTAGAAATGTAACTTAAGGCAATCTGGAATAATCATCAATGAAAAGTATGAAATATATCTCACCTTGTAGGCTTGTTGTTCTGGTAGGACCACATAGGTTAGTGTGCACTAGATCCATTAAACTATTAGATGTATGATCTTTTTCCTTGAACTACTCTCTTCTTTTCTTTCCTTCACGACATACTTTATATATAATATTGCCTAGTTTAAACACTCTAGTTAATTGTCTTATTGCACATGATTAACTTATTCTTACCAAATTGTCAAAATTGATGTTGCACATCCTATGGTTTAAGATCCAGTTGTCATCAATATGAGATAGTAAACATCCTTTTGTATCTCCTTCAAGTTGATACATGTTCCTTCCTATCCTTTTTCCTACTACATTCATTGTTTCAAATCTCTTCTAAATCTCACAACCTTCATTCTTGAGCGTAATATCATATCCATTCTCACACATTTATCCAACATTCAAAATATTATGATACAAGCCCTTCACATAATAAACCTTGTCAGTGTTATGCTTTCCATCAAAAGTAATAGAACCTCTATGAACAATATATGTTACCTTATCATTACCAAATGTATTAGGATCACCATCATACTTCTCAAGTGTTAAAAAATTTCTTTTATCATCAGTCATATGATTTTAGCAACTACTATCAATCAAGCATTCATTTTTATTCATTCTAACATACAAAGCAATCTCAGAATTATCATCAACTTCCGAGCAAATGTTAAAAATATCAAATCCAATTTTTTCTTTTTCTTCAAAATAGAATAAACAATCCACTATTTTTGAATCATCATATGAAATACTAGAATTGTCATTAACATAGTAATATTTCTTATTGAACTTCTTAAACTTCTTCTTAGGACCTTTCTCTGAACATCTAGTATACAAATGACCAATCTTTCCACTAAATAATTTAAGGGGTAGCATACCTTTGTATTTGTCAGTACCTTTGTTTAGCTTCCTTGCAAATTTAACCTCCATTTCATTTGAATCCTCATATTCCAGATCTTCCTCTATCTTTGTATCTTTAAATGTTTTCTTATAGATTCACTTGTCTTTCCCAAATTTTCTCATCTCAAACATGGTTAGGGTGCCAAACAATTGTTCTCTAGTAAAATTTTTTGGATCATAAACTTCATGAATTGTCAAGATCTTGTCTGAAGCTTTATGATATGCATATTAAAATATTTTTCATGACACATTCATCAGTGATAATTTCTCCTTGATTCTTGACTTCATTTAGTGCATTGTCAACCCTCTGAAAATAGATTCTAATATCTTCACCTTCATCCATTTTCAAATTCTCATAATGATAACTTTTTTTTTGGCAATAGTTTTGTATTCAGTTCAAAAGAGTTATACATATAAGTTTGAAGCCATTTAAGGTTGCAATGGGTAACTTTCATACTAAAGATACAAAAAGCCTCTAAAAGGATGATCAACTATCATCTTTCCTGTTTTGACCCGCTAATCACAATTCACAAAACCTTAAAAACATACTGAAATACATTCAGAATTAGTCCATACTAATGAAAATTGGGCCTGCATGCTAGGCGTTCTATCATTTGAACCATCATGATGCATCTTCCTTTGAGAAGTTTAGGAAAGAAGCCTCATGTACATCCTTGGCTTTTGCTCTTCCAGTAGAGTTTATCCCACCACGAGTACCTTCCCTACCTCCTTACCCACCAATATTAATTTTAGCCTCTGCCAACCTGCTTCCTGACCCAATTTCCCCCACTTCAGGATGAAGCTTCCTTCTTGGTGTCGGGTGGCTATCTTCACCTATTGAGGCCATCAATTTCACTGGTGTTAATTTTCATGCTCTCCCCTACATAACTGCCTCCTCAACCCGTTCCACTCAGTTCCTCTACAAGATGGTTAACATTGCTTCCCATCCTTTGTGTGCTTTCTAACTGTGTACAACTTGAGGGTTGGTGGAGGACCATATTAACAATGGTTGAAGCTCCCCTTCATTCCAACCAATGAGTTACCAAGGGCCTTCCTCCATGTGTATCCCAATCCTGATTTATGCTCTCCTAATAATATTCACCATTCCCCCTGCCCATTTGGGCTCCGAGCATGCCCTCGCAACTTCTAAAACCTCTTCTCTGGATGAACCCACCATGAAAGCCAGGGCAAGAAAAAGGGATGAAATGTCCAAGTTTGTCCTTAGTCTTAGGTAAGAAGTCAGAAACTCTTCTCCCAACATGAGGACAACCGCATCCCAGAAATCAACATCATCGACTTTGAAGACATCACGCATTCTTTGTATGGAGATGTTCCCACAAAACCTGGGAAGTTGTCCAGGCGAGCTAAGGGAAAACATTTCCTCTATCCTTACCCTATTTATTTCTCACTCTCTACTTGCAATGGAACTTTTTCTATGAAACAAACCACATCCCAAATTCATCTTAACTACAATTTTGATGCATGAAAACCATCATGTTCACATTCATTCCTTTGCCACTGGAGCAAGCAAATCATAGCACAATCTCCTGTCGTACTGCTTCTTTCCATGATGTTAGGCCAATTGTCCTTGTTGAGTGGATTGTGAGAGGGTAATTACATGTGCCTATGACATATCCAGTGGTCCATTTCATGCAATGATTATTCTAAAGTTCACCGATTTCCATTTCAAATTCTAAAAATCTAAGATCTTTGAAAAGTTCAAATTTGTCTTCTAGCAAGCCATTAGCCCCAATATTAGATAGCTGATCTGCCAGTGTATTTTTCTCCCTAGGTACATTGTTAGTAATAACTGAGAGGGGGAGGGGGTGAATCAGTGGTCTCAAAAATTAATCCTTAAATCAACCCTTCAAACTTAGTACCACAAATTTATACTTCTAGTTATCTTTAGTCCTATAAGATGAATGCCTTGAAATACTTATATCAAATTACTACTTGTCAGAATGCTTTGTAAAACCTTCTTCTGTATGTTTACCGATAAGTATTCTTTCTATTTACTGAAACATAGTAAATAACTAGTGTATACCGATCAATCCAGATTTACTTAAGTGAAATGCAAAACAATAAAGTAATGACCCATAGACACATTAACACATGGATTTTTAACGTGGAAACCATGTTAAGGGAAAAACCACTGGGACCGGTACCCCAAATTTTCACTCTTCTGAAGTGAGCTCGATTAAGAGCCAACCCTGTTAAAGGTTAAAAACACACTGTTAGGTGTGACCTTGTTAGAGGATTTAAATAGATAGTTTGTCACTTAGTATCTAGCATCTAATGCTACCATCCTTGAAAAAACACTCACTTGGCCTATCAATAGGTATCGGGCATATCCAATGATACTTTGTATGATAAAAATTTTTGATACTCCTTGGGGTGTATCTCAATTAGAAAAGAATTTTAAGTCCTGGTTGGTTAAGAGACTTGATGCTTCAATGGTTAAACTGAAACAATAAATTGATCTGTTCACATATACAACTAGAATTGCAGATTTTTAGATCTATTGTAAGTGCATTAATTTTCTGATCAATGTTATTAATTCATTACCTTTTCTCCACACTATTCTGCTCTGTGATTC
The DNA here is from genome assembly GCA_018584345.1 of Thuja plicata. Classification (NCBI taxonomy): domain Eukaryota; kingdom Viridiplantae; phylum Streptophyta; class Pinopsida; order Cupressales; family Cupressaceae; genus Thuja; species Thuja plicata. The sequence goes on from MU228212.1 coordinate 2,966,554, forward strand.
TGTATCACTATTTGTCAGTGTCTGTAGAATTTAGCTTTCTTGATCTTGGCATGATCCACAATTCTTGCCAATTAGATTTAAATCAAAAATCTAGTTTTATCTCGTAGAGATCTTCTTGCCAACTGGATAAAGCAGCTTTAAATCCTTTACTTATCTTCAGCTTTATCTTGTCAATTAAAAAAATGATGAGTATTATTTAAGTATATTTTTAGCTCTTGACAGCTAAGCATTTTTTCATTTCTGAACTCTCTTTTGTCTCGGTCAATACTTCAGTTAGTCATCGGGATAATTGACTATTCTGTCGGTGTGACTTTAGTTATCTTCGGGATCTCCATCTGTCAAGTTATAGTGTGATTTTCTTGTCAGGAAACACTGTGACTTTTATCATCAGTAAGACTGTGCATTTTTTTGTCGTGTAACACTATGACTTTTCTCTCGTTGATTTACTCTGACCGTCGGTGTGCACTCCGTCGGTGTATATAGTTACTTTGTGAATACTTGACTTATATGCATTACTGATAGCACAACCTTTGATTCATCAGTTCTTTGAAGTCTTTAGCAATATTTCCATGACCATATAGATTATATCAAGTTGACATTAATGAAAATACAATACATTAGTTGATTTAATGTCTTGCATAAACTTTCTGTGACTTGGTGATCATCAACTTAACATCTTCAAAAATTCAATCAGTTATAGTTCATCAATCTCTCCCTTTGCAATTGATGGAAACACAATACATTATCACACTATATTATCACTAATACAATATGAAATATAACATTTGAAGTTCATCAAACTACAAATCTTATTGTAGACACCCTAAAATGGACAGGCTTGCGACTTTCCATTAAAAACACTAATTTTCATCTATTAATTAATGGTTTTTTAATCATTAATTAATCATCTATTTTCTTCTAATTTCATTCTCCAAATCATCTAATCAAATTACCAAAATTAATTAAATAATTAATTTTATTTAATTAATTAAGCTTTAATTGATTAATTACCATTAATTAATTAATTAAACTCAATTTTCTATAGTTTAAATTCAAATATTTAAAATTACTAATTAAATTCTTCCAATTAAATTAATTTCAATTAAAATTAATTTAATTTCATCAAATAAAGCAATTCTTAATAAAAAAGAATTCAATTATCTCACATGTTGAAAACAATTATTAAATAAATGAATTAAATATTCATTTATCTTCAAAGAGATAACTCCAATTAGATCACATGGGTTACTCCACCCATCTCTCCAGTCCACATGGCTAACTTCACCCACCTCTTCAGTTCAAAAAGGTAACTCATAAATATCTCTTTAGTTAACCAAACCCTATCTCCTCTTTACCAAATGAAGAGGTGGAGTTTACTGAGGACCTCTCGTATTCCTTTTGATCTCAACCGTTCATCTCCCCATCTCTGGGATTGATCTTAACCATTCATATCATCACCAAATCCTATATAATAAACCCTTCATAACCATTTGAAGTGTCCAGGATTTCAAGCTCTCATGCGCCATTACTCCATTAGTTTCGTTCTAGCATTCAAGCCATCTTGCGACCACACACACACATTTCAATTGTCAAATTCTCAAAGCTTCTCAAGTCATAAACGCTGCCCCGCCAATACTGAGCATCAAGAACAACATTTCAGAAGGAGTAGAGAGAAACAATAGAAGCTTCAAGCATCGTGGGGTTTGCATTTATTTGTCTTCCTTTTTCTTTCTTGTACATTTTATTTCTCACGTTTCTTTTATTCATTTAGTAGTCATTATATCATTGATTCGCATTCATTTGTGAAACCCTTTGCTACTAACCCTCACCTTTGGAAAGTTGTGGGAACCGGAGAGAGAGGCATACATTTTGGTGAACCCGACATGAAAAAAATAGCCCAAATATCTCTTGCAGATGAAGAAACAAATTGATCAACCATGGCCGTATGGTCATAAATTTAAAAACTGCACTTTTCTTTCACATTTGTACTATTTCACAATTGCTGGTATTTTGTCGCAATCATCTATACTATGCCACAATCGACTGGTTTAATACCACAATTGATTGCAGGCTTTCGCAGTTACTCTGTCCATTTCTTGTCTTCTGACTTCTGGTATTTTTCCGCAATCGCCCGATCCGTGCCGCAATCGCAAGAATTTTTCCGCAATCGACAATATTTTACCGCAGTTGCCAGTTATTTACTACAATCGACAGAAGTTTGCCGCAGTTGCCATTTATTTACCGTAATCGATAGAAGATTACTGCAGTTGCAGGAAGATTGCCGCAATCACCGAAAATATTGCAAATATCAGATCCAAGTCTTCTACCCATCTGTTTCTAAATTGACATTCTTTTTAGTTTCTGTGCAGGATTGGATCAAAGTCATCAAGGACAGAGGAAGGTAATTTTTGGTAAGCATCATTTCGTTATTTCAAAGTTTCACATATTCTCATTTTGCAAATAATCCTTTTTGGTACTAACTTGTTTAAAACAACACAAAATAAAAGGAATTCATTTGTCGATATGGGTTTTAAAAGAACAGTTCTTTTATGGTGGTGTAGCTTAGTTCACATTTCAAAATTTGGAGCTTAATCGATTTACCTCATGTCTTGAGTTTTGGGTGCACTTGCACAAACCGTTAGATTACAAACCTTTTTAATTTTTTAGAAAGGCTTCTCTGGGGAATGCGCTTCTTCCTCGAAGAATGACCTTAAACCGGTAATCCTTCTGATCGGTATATAAAAAATGCACGAACCAAAGTTCTGTCTTATCTAGCCAAGCTCGGGCGAGGCATGTTGATGATAGTCTAGATCAGGTGAATATCCCTAAGGAGCCAGCGTGATCAACTAGGCTCTTAAGTGAGTCACGCACGTACAAACCAATTGGAGAGACACCACAGACCCTTACTACAACCTTGATTAATTAGAGGCCAACCTGTTTTACCTCCGAACAGATACCTTATTATAGTGCAAGGGGTTGCAGAATTTCCCCTCAAGATTCCCAATATATGTGTCCCAAGGTATTTTTGTAGTGAAAGAGATCTTCACTCCACGGCAGCAATACCTAGAAACAGCAAAAACATGGGCACCTACATCGTGGACCTTCATGTCCTAGTAGCGTGACAATTGTTGTGTGAGCTAATGGACATTCAAGCATTGGGCCTATAATATTGTATTCTAAAGCCATTGACCTAGATTAATCTACCTATTCATTGTTTAGACCTCGTGATAACATTGCAACTTGAAAAAATTGTAGAACACACACAATTTCAGTCTTCATTTCTCAAAACATAGTGTCTATTGTGCTTGTTCCTTTGGTCAATTTTTGAAAAACACAAAACAAAACATCCAAAGTGTCAAAATGAGTCAAACGTGTTAAAGTCTAGGGTTGTCAAATGTCAACTATCTTGCAAATTAAGCAATTTGATAAACTACCACAACCAACCAGTTATTTTACCGCAATCGGTGAAATTGTACCACATTTGACTAGATATACTATATTCTTTTTCTGACCTAAAAACCTTGAAAGAATTCTTCATTTGGTGGCCAAAACTAATGTCTATCCCAGGAAAACGTGAAGAACATTGTGTGAATCTCTAAACATTTAATATTACCCTTTCTTTGTAAAGCACGATTATTGTCTAAAACACTATTAGTTCGAAAGTTCAGACTCAAAATATCTTGATCTCATCTTATCAAACATCATCATCTTTTTGAATTAACTTTGTCCAAGACAAAGGTCCGCAAATCTTATCTTTTATCATCACCACTTTGAGATCAAGTTATATCAAAATCTGTCCTTAGAATTACCTTTGTCCAAAACATAACTTGGACTTTTCTTAGACAGGATCCTCTTCTTTGTTTTCTTTATATCACTTGTTTTAGTTACAAAATCTGGACCACACTATGTCTCAAACACCTCATGGAGGACCTTACACAAGGTCTAAGGCTAGAGCTCAACCTGATGAGTCATATATCAACCATTTCCCTGCTTGGAAAATAGAGCAAGAGAACAATCCCTTCAATTACACCAGTTCTGCTCTTTTCATTGAACAACCCCATTGGGTAGCCTTATTCCAAGATATCATAGAAGAAGAACTTGAAGATGTGGAACAAGATGCCTACTCCACCAAAATAGTTGACGTTGTTGTAGAGAGGAACCTTGAACATTACTTGGCCATGATAATAAGGAAAGGAGTCAAACTCCCCGCTAAATTTAGTGTATCGACTATATGGCCTAAAAACCCTCTCATAGGTTAGAATACTACTCAGCTTCCCCAGATACTACCTATTATTTCACAGATATTTCCACCATTGGTTTTACCCACATCAATACAGACTGTATCCAATCAAACCAATGACCCAACCTAGGCTAGCACATCATATACTCAAGGCATGACAAGCTTGCAACCAAGTGCACCCATGGTCAATAATATGCCTCCACCCTTAATCTTATGGCCAGCGCAGTCCAACTCTCATGCTATGCCTTCCATCCCACCAAACACCAGTTGTTTTGAAACTATGCCGCTGCTGCAATCTATCCACACAAGTCTTGGGATCAATACATCATGCCCGCAAGGATCCATCTGTACAGGACCTATTTACAATCAAGGCCTACCCAAAGCTACATCTTTGCCCATTCTGACACCCATGCAACCTCTGCAATAGCAACACTAGCTTCGGTTGCCTCATATCCAACCTCCGCAATAGAAACCCCAGCTTTAGTTGCCTCATATCCAACCTCTGCAACATCAACCCCAGCTTCAGTTGCCTCGTATCCAACCTCCGCAATAGCAACCCCAGCTTCAGTTGCCTCATATCCAACCTCAGCAATAGCAACCCCAGTTTCAAACAAAACCTCAGCAGTAGCAATACCTACCCCAGCATTATCAACCCTAGTTTCAGTCACAAAAGTAAACACTTCAAAGCCCACCATGGACTTCTCATGTCCCTCTTGTTGCAAATCACTCGGTGGGGAATCAATATCAAGTCCCAAGGATGAAATCCTATGTTCCTACTCAAGGGACACAGAGGCATAGCCTCATACCCACCATGGCACAAAGAAATGTCCACACACATCAGCCGCAATATCAAACGGACATGCTAATGCAACAAATGCAAACCCTTCAAACCCAAATGATGGATATGCAAAATAAAGGGCAAAATAAATCCTATACTGCAAAGGATTTATACCCATACCCCTTTGACCATTCTCTTCAAATGTCTCCATTCCCAAACCACTTCTTAGTGCCAAAACTCAACAAGTATAGGGGCAGCACCAACCCTATTGAGCATATACGAGAGTTCTTTGCTAGTTGCATCAAATTCGCTCATGATGAGACATATCTAATGTGACTATTCCCACAAAGTTTAGCCAGACCAGCAATGGAATGGTTCTCACATCTACCTCATGGCATCCAGTCTTGGGGAGAATTGGCTAAAAATCTCATAGCCCACTTCCATCATAACATCGAGCACAAGGTCAACATCAAGGACCTTTGCGACATTAAATAGAAAGATGGAGAGTCTTTTGTGAAATTCCTACAGAGATGGAGGAACATGGAAAACTGAATAACCTATGATGTGCCCAAACAAGACTTGATAGTCATGTTTGTTGACAATCTCATCCCAGACATGTCATTCACAACAGAGCTACAGTTAG
>MU228212.1:2972354-2984363 GCA_018584345.1 Thuja plicata
AAACAAACACAAATAAGAATGCAACAGAAAAATCTAAGTGGTGGAACAAGAACAAAAATGTCACTAGCGATGGTGTCATTGATGTAAAGATGGTCAACTATGCGCAACCCAAGGTGTCACTGCAAGGAGCACCTATGGAAAACCAAAACCCCACAGGGCCCACTCAACAAACATACACCCAAAACCAACCTCCCCCTATACAAGTAGCTGCTGTGTCAAACAGTCATCAACAAAATCAACACAAACCATGGTTTCAATTCCAACAACGAGATTTCACACCATTGGGAGAGCCAATAGAGTCAACTTTACGTAAGCTAATACAATCAAACACTATCACTCTCCCAGAAATTCAGAGACTTTGAACAAGAGGAAAACAAACCAAGGTGGTATAATGACAAATACTTCTGTGAGTTTCATCGGGTCAAGGGGCACAAAATAGCCAACTGCTACTGATTGAAGCATGCTATTCAGGACCTGATTGACACAGGGATCATTGATGTGACGAATACTCAAAATAAAGGCACAACTGATCACACCATTTTCAATGATACCTTCCATGATCACAATAAAGGAAAAGCCTCCAGGTCTAGTGGACAAACCAATAAAGTTAACTATACATATGCCAACAGTGACAGTGTCATAAACTACATAAATCCTTCAGATAACCATGTGGCCACAATCACTATCAGGGACCAAGGTAAAAATTGTGTTGTAACAATGTGTCGTGCTAGAGTCATCTTACAAGGAGTACCATCCTCAACTACTACATCATCCAATCCTATAGCGAACCCAGATCCACAAACAAGCATAGTGGACCAACTAAAACGCACACCTACCTAGATATCCATGTTCTACCTCTTGCGCATTTCTCCGTAGCATAAACTGGCACTTGATCAAGCACTTTAAAATGCAGCTTTCCCAAGGGACATAACACCAGAAAGCTTCCAAATGATGGTCAACCATATAGCAGCTAACAAACATGCCACCTTCATAGAACATGATGTGCCACCGCATAAGCCCCTGCATAATGATCCTCTACACTTACTTGTCCAAATCCACAAAAGCGTTGTCCATAGGGTCCTTGTTGATGGTGGAGCTGGTTTAAACATTTGTACTCTAAAGTTAATCAAGCAACTGGTTTATTTTGAATCAAGCATTGATGTCACAAGGAGGATAAATATCAGAGCCTATGATGAAGAGGAAAGGTCCTCTAAGGGTATTATCATTCTACCTATTCGCATTGGACCTATGGTCAAAAACACTCCCTTCCAAATCTTAGATCTTGAACTAGGATACAACATGTTACTAGGGAGACCTTGGATACATGAAATGCAAGTTGTACCATCAACATACCATCAATGCATCAAGTTCCCTCACCAAGGGGAGGAGATCATCATAGAGGGAGATCCCAATCCCTTCCAATATTGTAATGCGGTCCAAATCAGCATGGATAACCAAGTACCATCAAACCAAGATGCAAGCATCCTGTCTTCCTTAGATTCAAATCCCAAAGATGTCACATGAGCAGTGGGAAAGATAGTCACTAACCAGGATGCAAGTATCTCCTCCCCTTCAAATTCAAATCTTAAAGATATCACAGAGAAAGCAAGCAAGATATCCATCATGGACAAAGGATGTGGTGAATATAGATATGAAGAGGCCTTCACCATCACACACATGCCTCTAAGCCCCAGAACTCACTGTATGCCACAACCTGTCTTTGCAATAGAAACTCAGCAGTAGGTTCTTTTTAGATGTCCACCCACAACCTTTATCCGATGGGGGGACATAGCAGAAGAGAATCCTTTTGAGTAAGACATCAATACCTGGTTATACAGAGACTCCCCTGAGACAGTCCGACCACCCCTACCTTTGGCAAACTATGGTAATGGTTACACAATGATACAAAGGTTTAGGTACGATGGTACAACCAGACTGGGGGCAAGGAAACAAGGCATATATGAATTGCCTCTCCCACCAACCCAAAGAAACACTAGAGGTTTGGGCTATGGAATACAAAGCACTAGTCCTGTGATTCAAGACATTCAAGTTAATCATGAGAAAATAGCAGAGATGCACCGGGGGCACAACACTAAGAATTTCCTAATAAGCAACATATTAGCGTAGTTGTTGCCCGCCAAAGAGGGATCCATACAATCCCAAATAAACCTACACTTAGCAATCAATGATACCCAAGGAAGTGAGACATCAGAAAAACATTCCATTGAGACTAACTCCAATGAGTATGAGTGGAGATCCCTCCATGACTCTGAACCATCAATCCCTTACTTTTTCCCTCAAGTCGATATTATTATAAACCTAGCAGACCTGTTTGAACAACTAACTATTACCGAACAACCCTGTATAGACAAACATATCATTCATCAAAACTCAAGTGGTGCATCCTCATCACAATCCAATTTTGTAGGCACCATATCAGTAGTCCCATTTAGTCAACCAAAGCCAAATAGTAGTGAAAGCATTTGTCTCATACACCCTGAGCTTATAGAGTGGGATCAATAAGGACCACTTGATCTTGATGTCTTTGAAAATGATGAGGCAATAGCTCATTTCATGGGACTAAGGGAAGGAATTCCATCAGGAGATCACAAGGCAGGATTCTTTATCAACCTAGACAGAGAAACATACTTCGGGGAGGAAGCTCCTCTTTCCAGTCCACAAATGAAAAAAGAACAAAATAATAAAAAGCTAAAAGAAGATGTGTCTTCTGGCAAAAACCTCACAAAGGCACTAGAAGATGGAAAGAGAGAACTCCTTCCCTTAACAAAGGAGAAGTCAACATTGTTAGCTGAAGAGACAGAGGAAATCAACTTGGGGGATGACAAGAACCCAAAGAACATCTACTTGGAAAAATATCTCACCCCTGAGGAGAGAGAACAGTTCATCAACTTCTTCAAAGCAAGAATGACCAATTTTTCATGGTCCTACTCAACTATGCTAGGGTTGGATTCGGAGTTGGTATTACATCATCTCCCATTGTTACCCAATGCTAAACCTGTCAAATAGAACCTAAGAAAGATGCACCCTCACGTTGCATTACTAGTCAAGGTAGAACTGAAAAATCTCCTGGATGCTAAATTCATCAGACCTATACCATATGTGGATTGGATATCTAATCTAGTACCAGTTAAGAAGCATAGTGGTCAAATACAAATTTGCACAGAATTCCAGGATCTCAATATAGCATGTCCCAAAGATGACTTTCCTTTACCAAACATCAATATGATAGTGGACCTAACTGCAGGATATGAAATGCTATCACTTATGGATGGCTTCTCAAGTTACAACCAAATAAGGATAGCGCCAGAGGACCAACACAAAATGGCTTTCACATGACCTTGGGGAACATATTGTTGGAATGTCATGCCATTTGGTTTAAAGAACGCTGGAGCAACATATCAGAGGGCAATGACAACCATATTTCATGATCTCATACATAAGACGATGGAAGATTATGTGGATGACATACTAGAAAAGTCCATACTTCAAAGGGATCATTTACAAGTTTTAGGACCCATCTTTGATAGAATGGAGGAATTCAAAGTCTGACTAAATCCAAAAAAGTGTGCATTCGGTGTCACAGTGGGAAAATTACTAGGGTTCATAGTATCGCACAGAGGAATTGAAGTGGATCCAGCAAAGTTCAAGGAAATATTGGACATGCCTCCACCATCGAACCTGAGACAACTAAGAGGGTTACAAGGAAGGCTCCAATCGATAAGACACTTCATAGCTCAACTGGCAGGCAAGTGCCACCCATTCCAACATTTATTGCATAAAGATATCAAGTTCATATGGATAGAACAATGTGAACAAGCATTTCAGATATTCAAAGACTACCTTCTTAACTCTCCTATATTGGTACCACCAGTACAAGGTAGACCATTGCATCTATATATCTCAGCAACATAATCAACATTAGGTGTCCTCTTGGCACAACATGATGATGTAGGAAAGGAGAGGGCCATCTACTATCTAAGCAGGACTTTGGTTGGATATGAGCTAAACTACACGCCAATTAAGAAGTCATGCTTGGCAGTTGTGTTCGCCTCACAAAAGCTAAGACACTACATGTTAAGTCACCAAACGAAATTGGTTGCACATATTGATCCTCTCAAGTACCTCCTGAGAAAAGCAGCACTCACGAGATGACTGGCCAAGTGGGTAATGATCTTAAGCGAGTTCAACATTGAGTATGTAGATAGAAAGGATATCAAGGGACAAGTGATCGCCGATCAACTAGAAAAGGCACTGAGTCAAGACCACCAGCCTATTATCTCTAATTTTCTTGACGAATCTATCATGACACTACAACTAGTGATCAAAATATGGAAAATTTATTTTGATGGATCATGTACAAACCATGGAGCGGGGGTAGGGATAGTTCTTATCACCCCAGATCATGATACAATCCCAAATTATTTTAGACTTAACTTCCCATGCACCAACAACATAGCAGAATATGAGGCAATGGTAATTGGTCTAAAGATAGCAATCCAATGGAGAATCAAGAACCTGAAGGTCTTTGGAGACTCACAGCTGGTCATTAGTCAAGTCAACAATGACTACATGACCAAAGATGAAAATATCATACCTTACAGAGCACAGATGGAACAACTGTGCACCAAGTTTCATTACATTCTCTTCGAGCAAGTCCCAAGAGCACAGAATAAAGCGACAGATGCGATGGCTACCATAGCATCACTGATTGATATGCCAGGTAACGATACCAAATTCTAGTTTCTAGTGGAGCAACTCTTGGTGTCATCACATCAGGCATCTATCATAGAATTAGCGTGTGTCCTTGTTGGTCATGAATCCCCATGGTACCAAGATGTCTATAGCTATCTCCAAAACAATGTCTTACCTCCAAACCTGTCTAGGAACCAGAGAAAAGCCCTCATCTGACAAGCCTCTAGGTATACAATCCTCTCTACCACTCTATACAGACAAAGTCTTGATGGAACATTACTACGATGTCTCACTTCCATGGAATCCTAGAAAGCTTTGTACGAGGTACATGAAGGAATATGTGGAACCCACGGAGGTGGCAACAGCTTAGCTAAGAAAATAATCCGCATGGGATACTATTGGCCAACAATAGAGACAGATGCATACAAGCATGTTCAAAGATGTAGTTAGTGTCAAATTCATGGAGACCTCATCCATGCACCAGCCCAAGAATTGAATCCCATCACATCACCATTGCCATTTTCAATGTGGGGATTTGACCTAGTGGGTAAGATAACACCTTCTTTAGCAAATGGACACAAGTACATCATAGTAGCAATAGAGTACTTCAAAAAGTGGGTGGAATAAATTCCCCTCACTTACATCACTGGAAAACAGATAGCAATGTTCATGCTTAATCACATCATCTGTCGATACGGGATCCCCCAAACAATCCCGACAGATCATGGTACACCTTTCCAGAACAAGGATGTTGAAGACCTGTGTGAACAGTTCTACATCAAACAAGGATTCTCATCATTTTACTACCCTCAAGGGAATGGCCAAGCTAAAGCTACAAACAAAATGATCCTAAAAATCTTAAAGAAAATAGTAAACAAATCAGGGCGGGACTGGCATTTACAACTTAGTCCTGCATTATGGGCATACAGAACTAGTGTGAGAACACCAACAGGAGCAACTCCTTTCTCCCTAGTCTATGGAATAGAGGTAGTATTACCCCTCGAAGTGGAAATCCCATCCCTGAGAATATCATTGAAGAACTTGGTTTCAGACAAAGACTATAGCGTGGTACAGCTCAGTGAGTTAGAACTACTAGATGAAAGAAGGCAGCATGCTTTCGACCACTTACAAGGCTATCAGAATCACCTTACAAGGAACTATCACAAGAAGGTGAAGCCATGAACATTTGAGGTAGGAGACCTTGTCCTCATGGAAAATTAGAAGAATCAAGCAGAGCGAGTCAAACTCAGAAAGTTTGAGTCTAACTGGCTAGGACCATTTGTTATTGTCAACTCTACTCAGAGGGGGGCATTCATACTAGAAACACCCCAGGGAGATTAGCTCCCCGGCTACATCAACAAAATGCACCTAAAGAGGTTCTACCCTTAAAGGTATCCATTGTTAAAAGCATTTATCTACATATCCAGAAAATACCAAAAAAAAAAAATCAAAAAAATACAAAAGTTACCTTGGTGAAAACCTAGCAATCAGGTGCCTTGGCAACAACAAAAAAAAAAAAGCAAAAAAGTAAAGAGAAAAAAACATGGCTCTCTCAGTGAAAACCTGGCAATTAGGTGCTATTGAGTAGGTACCTTGGTGAAAACCTGGCAAACATGCGCCAAGTATTCAAATCTAGCTTCACCATCAATGAGCTCCAAAAGCTTGAGCACACTTCAAAATGCAAGACTAACTACCCAAGAAATATCCAGAAGCATGAACCCCTCTGAGAACCACGCACTTACCCATGGTTACTTATTGGTCCACTAGACTAGGGGGCAATTCTAAATATCTTGAGAAAATCCTAAAAATTGGAAAACTCATAAAAAATCCTAAAAAGTTCAAAATCAAGAGAAAATCAATCTTCATCAAAAACATTCAAAAAATTGCAAAAATCCCAAAGCAATAAAACCAACTCGGTTATCAAGAGAGCAAGGGGCAAGCACACCCAGTCAATCAATTATCACAATCATCAGCTTTGCAAATTAGCGTTGGGCCCATCTAACACAGCTTGATCAGCTGTCAAATTGATCAAATCTAAATCTATCAATCAAAATTGTCACAATCATGAGCTTTGTGAACAAGCATTGGGCACATCTGACATAGCTTGATCAGCTACTGATACGATTAGAGCAATCAAATCTATTAATCAATACTGTCACAATCACGAGCTTTGCAAACATGCATTTGGCCCATCTGACACAGCTTAATCAGCTACCAACACGATCAAAGCAATCAAGCCAAAAAATCCTATCCAAAGAGTTGAGCCAATCAAGAGAATCCAACTGCATTGAGGTACCACACAAAAATGTTGACTAGGTCAGTCAAGTAAGTCAGATGTCAGTCTATATTTCAGGGTTATGTTCTTATGCTACTCCAGGATCCACCAAGTGAGGAGAGTAGCTATGATAGATCATGACTTATTTTCTTTGATTGCTGTATGTTGAATGTTCACTTTGATTTTAGGTCCATGATGATTTAGGATAAATGCGGTAGGCAATGTCACTTATCTGGCAGCCGTGCAGTTCCACGATCTGAGATTAAACCTGGGAAAGAATTGGACATTCCTTCTCTTTTATTTTGCTTGTTTACTTTATAGAATCAAGAGCTTGCAGCAATATTCAGATGGACTCTGAGTTTGCTTTGGAGTTCTATCTTGGTTTCTATGGTCTTTCCCTTTATGTTGCAAACAAGAGCTCACGATGCTATCCAGATGGACTCTAGGGGCATAGGAGTTCTATCTTGTTTGCTTGGCTTTCCCTTATCAAAAATCAAGAGCTCACAATGCTATCCAGATAGACTCTAGGGGTGTAGGAGTTCTATCTTGATTTCTTTGTTTTAGATTAATTTTAGAGGACAAGTGGTGTCCAGATGGTCAATATATGGGTTCTCTTGGCTCTCTTTCTTTTCAAACAGGGAACATAGTTGAATCCAGATAGTCAATATTTGGGTGCACTATGGGTCTCTTTCTATCCAATCTCTCTACTCCTTCCGCTATCAAGAGGTCATGGCGGTATCCAAGTGGTATGTGATTTGGATCATTCGACACTCTTGCAGAATATCAGAAAATACAAAAAAATATGCAATGATGACAATTATTGGAAAAACTGTGACAGCGACTTGAGACACTCATTCTTTCTATCCGATCATATCTATCCAAAAAATGCAAAAAAAAAGAGAACATCCTTTCTATCATTCCACTCTATAAATCTCAGAGCACATTTATCCAAACTAAATTCTTTCTAACTAACACATGCATTACTTAGATATTTGCCGCATAATAGTTGCATTCAATCATTAAGTGCATCAGAAAAATACAAAAACATGGTAGTTGCATACATCATAAATCATAAACATCACATGCATTCATAAAGCATCTCATATAAAAGCATTTCATTTACACCATCTTGCATAAACATGTCAATATCATAGGAAAAGTAAATCATCCATATACAAGTCTGTATAATAGAAACACATTGCATACACATCTCATCACTAATCATGTAGATTCATACATAAGCCAGTAAACCATTGCACATCATATCAAAACATAGCTGCATCTCATGTAAATCAAAATATTTGAGTACAAATGAAAAGTCGCAAGTCTGAACAAAGAAGGTAATCAACATGTATATCCAAATATATATATCAGTGTATCGAGATACAAAAATGGTACTGCTCAGTGTAAACAATGAATTACTACAAAAATTGGTACATCATACACAATGGAATCAGCATGTGCTGCCCCCACCCTCGCCAGGAGGTGGACGAGGGGGTGGCATATTAGAAGGTGGTCTATGAGAAGAACTGGGCACTCTAATACCACTACTCTGGGACCGCTGGGCTCGACTTGATCTCTGGGAAGCGGTGTAGCTAGGCACTCGCTGCTCTGCCAAAATTGTGCCCTCATAATGCCATCTCTAGTAATCTATTTCCCTTTGAGCATCTCGCCTAGATATATAGTATCTATCCAAAATATCTCTCTGACCAACATCCTGAACACTGTCAATGAATGCGTGGACCTTAGTCTGAGCCTGTCACTCTCTGGACTCCACTGCTATAACCCGAGCCTCTAAAGTAGAAGCACGTGCATTAGATAGGGAAAGTTGGGCCTGAAGGTCCTGAACCTGATGGGTCAGGTGCTCCACCTCAGAAGGATCATTGCCCATCCCACCCATGGCTACATCCATGTCTCCCTCCTTTGCCTCTCCGCCTAGCCCCTCACCTCACCTCCGCCTGACAACCATGGAATCATCCTCACTCTCGGAGTTCTCCCCAGTGCTGCTCCTACTATTGTCACTCTCCCCCGAGGACCCTATCTCAGCACTCTCCTTGTCCAAAGCCTCCACATCTATATCTGCAAGCTCAACATCCACCTCCTCAATCACCACCCTATCCTCCTCCCTGGGAGCCAAAACTGCTGCATTCCGCCTACGTACTCTATGCACCAACTGGGGTGCCTCCTCATCCAAAATGGTTCCCAACCCAACTCAGGACTGACCACCACTCTGACCACCTCCCATCCTCACTGCACCTCCAACACCCCTAGGACCAGGATCATCTCCTCCATCATCACCTCTCCCTCATCCTTCGTCCCTCCCACCATCATCACCTCTCTCTTGTCCATCATCCCTCCCTCCCCATCCACCACCCCTCCCTCCATCATGGCCTCCCCTGCCACACCGTACCCGTCGAGCCCTCCGCATAATAGTCCTAGGAACAGGATGTGAAACATCTGTCAAGGCAATTGAACGATGCTGCAACCAATGGGAATCATACTTTGGAGTAGTGCCTACAAAAGATAAGTCAACTATCAGTACCAGAGCAAATATGCACAAGTATCAAAGAAAGATATGAGCACAAATCAGAAAGCAAAAAGAAGTACATAAGAAAACACAAAAGACAAACCTGGGTCAACAGTAGTAGAATGCCAGGTCCATGCTATAGGAAGCAGTCCTAAAAACTTAGTGCGAGTAGCATCGAGTGATACTACAACACCCCAGACATGAGCATCCCTCGATCGATGAGAAAAATAAGCATATGAATCTGAAACATCCTGCTACTTGCCAAACTGTCGTAACACCCTATCGATGTTATGGAAATCAATCATATGAACATGGTCACTAACATGACCAATCAGATATCTCCAATGTCTACAAAAAGGAAGATGGATATCCTCACCATCCCAAATAGGACAATCTCAGTAACGTCTCTAGATAAAATAGGGAATCATGTCTAGGTGCTGTCGCCAGTAAGAAAGATGACCCATATGGGTCTGAACAATTGCACCATCATACATATATACATATGGCCTATCAGTCAGGAGAGCACAGGCACCCACAGGACGGCAGACAACTATATTCTCCCACGCCCAAATCTGCAATAATGTGACGCCACAACCCAGTGACTTAACATCAAGGTAAGCCACATACATCATATGGAAATGCATGTGGGCCAACATGCATGGGCCCCACACAAAGACAATATGGTCTCAGACCATACTTTGGAGAACACTACCAAACCCTACAAAAAAACCACGCTGACGACGATCAGGGCAAAGGATCCCACAAATCAAACTACTCACCAATGTGGATAGTCTATCTAAGCCAAGTCCAAATCTCAACCACGGAATGTCGTAACCTCTCGCAAGCCTGAGCTAATCCCGGGGTAGTCCAGTAAGCTCAGTCAAAGTAGTCACACCAGTGCAGGTGGAATACTCCACCAACTCACTCTGGATAGGGATTTGGAGGATGCGATATACATCCTCCAAAGTAACAGTGCACTCTCCAATGGGAAACTAGAAAGTATAGGTCTCCGAATGCCATCGCTCTACAAGAGCTGAGATCAAACCTCTATTGGTCATGATCTTTGGCATATAGCAGATCCAATATAATCCTAGTTCATGAAGAACTGACCTCTCATCCTCTGATAGCTGAAATCTGTACACAAGTCCTACTGGCCTCGACTCTCGACACCGTAAAATATGCCCAACGAACTACACAGAAAGTACAAAAATAGAAAATTATCAGTTTCAGATATTGAGGACTATAACAGAAGCCAAAAGAAATAGATAACTGACAAAGACATCAGGCATACAGTATTAAATAGTCGATTGCAGCATTAAACATGGTCAATTGCGAAACTTTTATGCAATTGTGGCATCTAAACTACAAGTGCAGCACTCAAATAGCAATTGCGACATTTTAAGAAGGCAAATGTGGCATTTTATCAATTGCAGCTTAGAACCAACAATTGCTGCATTTAAACTGCAATTGCGGCAAAACTGCAAGTGATTGCGGCAAAGGCATAAATTTTTCAAAAAAGTACAAAATTTAAAAGTAATAAATAATGCAATAAATGATACGTAAAGCGAGGAAACTCACCAGACGTCCAGAGCCAGCAGGTTGCTGGTACGAACGGACTCGATCAGAAATGTGAACAACGCCTGGAAGACCTGCCATTGCTCGAAAACAAGAGGAAAAGGAAGCACAAAACAATAAACAAACTCACCAAGAAGATAGGGGCTCCAAATCGCAAAGTGACAAATGAAGAGCTCTCTCAGCTACTTATAGGGGTTCTAAAAAACCCTAATTTCACCCAAGAGGTCCAAAATTTCTTCCCGGTCCCTGGAAACTTCAAAGGTCAATTATAGGGGCATTTTAAACTATTTTTCAGATCTGTCGGCTACCTAGTTCCACAATTTGTAGTTTCAACAAATTAACGCTCATCTCGCAACTTTTTGCTCAAATTTGTTGAGGGGGCATAAATACACCTACTAAATGTCAGGAAAAGCTATGGAAAAATCAAATAATCTTTGACACACTGTGACAAGTCACATCACATCAAAGAGGGGCAAATGTAGACACCATAAAATGGACAGGCTTGCGACTTTCCATTAAAAACACTAATTTTCATCTATTAATTAATGGTTTTTTAATCATTAATTAATCATCTATTTTCTTCTAATTTCATTCTCCAAATCATCTAATCAAATTCCCAAAATTAATTAAATAACTAATTTTATTTAATTAATTAAGCTTTAATTGATTAATTACCATTAATTAATTAATTAAACTCAATTTTCTATAGTTTAAATTCAAATATTTAAACTTACTAATTAAATTCTTCCAATTAAATTAATTTAATTTCATCAAATAAAGAAATTCTTAATCAAAAAGAATTTAATTATCTCACATGTTGAAAATAATTATTAAATAAATGAATTAAATATTCATTTATCTTCAAAGAGATAACTCCAATTAGATCACATGGGTTACTCCACCCATCTCTCCAGTCCAC
>MU228212.1:2984413-3027956 GCA_018584345.1 Thuja plicata
ATCACATGGGTTACTCCACCCATCTCTCCAGTCCACATGGGTAACTTCACCCACCTCTTCAGTTCAAAAAGGTAACTCATAAATAGCTCTTCAGTTAACCAAACCCTATCTCCTCTTTACCAAATGAGGAGGTGGAGTTTACTGAGGACCTCTCTTGTTCCTTTTGATCTCAATCGTTCATCTCCCCATCTCTGGGATTGATCTCAACCGTTCATATCATCACCAAATCCTATATAATAAACCCTTCATAACCATTTGAAGGGTCCAGGATTTCAAGCTCTCGTGCTCCATTACTCCGTCAATTTGGTTCTAGCATTCAAGCCATCTTGTGACCCCACACACACATTTCAATTGTCAAATTCTCGAAGCTTCTCAAGTCATAAACGCTGCCCCACCAATACTGAGCATCAAGAACAACATTTCAGAAAGAGTAGAGAGAAACAATAGAAGCTTCAAGCATCGTGGGGTTTGCATTTATTTGTCTTCCTTTCTCTTGCTTGTACATTTTATTGCTCATGTTTTTTTTATTCATTTAGTAGTCATTATATCATTGATTCGCATTCATTTGTGAAACCTTTTGCTACTAACTCTCACCTTTGGAAAGCTGTGGGAATCAGAGAGAGAGGCATACACTTATGTACTATAACCGATACAAATATATGGTCCTCGGTAAGCTTATGAGAGATTAGATTTGATTCTTGTATATTTCTCTCTGTCTTCAATCCCTTCACTGGATATATGTAGAATATTTCTTCCTCTGATGTGATGTGTTCTTTTCTTGTGTCAAACTCTCTCCCTTTCGCTATTCTCTTTTCTTTTGATGTCTCTTGTGAGCAATTCTCTCCCTTTATACGTACTCTCCCTTTCTGGTTAAATATTTCCCTTTGGATAATGTGATGGATATAATCTCTCCCTGATGTGATAATGGATATAATCTCTCCCTTTGACAACAATTCCAAACAAATATTTGACAGTAATGCCAAACAATCCTTTCTATCCATAATATACTCCTTGAATTTCCCAATCCATCAGGAATACAACACTTCTAGTACTCAGAGTAGAAAAGTACCTTGTTGTGTATAGATTTATCTTTGAATTCCATCTCTTTTCTTGCATCAACATGAATGATATTATGATAATATGTAGGCTGATGCAGCCTTCTAGTCATCTTACTGACTAGTAGACAAGGGTCTTACCCCTAGTCTTTTTCTCAAGTACTCGAATGCATCCTTGGGCAGTGGCTTGGTGAAGATATCAACTAATTATTCCTTTGATTGAACATACTCAAGTATCACCTCATTTTATTGAACTTGTTCTCTCAAATAATGATACTTGATAGCAATATGCTTCATCTTAGCATGCATGACTGGATTCTTGGAAATGTTTATTGCACTTGTATTATCACAATAGATAATTACTGGTTCAAGAATTTTCATATGCATACCTTCCAGTAACTGTTTAATCCATGCAGTATTTGAGCAGTTTGCAGCAGCAACAACATACTCTGCTTCTGTAGTAGACTGAGAGATGCATCTTTGCTTCTTGTTGATCCATGTGACAAGTTTTTCGCCCATAAAGAATGCTCCTCCAATTGTGCTCTTTTGATCATCAATATTTCCAGCTCAATTAGCGTTGGTAACGACCTTAAGTTAAAATTTTCCTTCTCTTCTATACCATAAGCCATATTCTTTGGTATTCTTCAGATATCTTAGGATTATTTTTACAGCAGTCATATGTGATTTCGTGGGATTAGCAGAAAATCTTGCAACTATTCCTAGTGCATGCACAATATCTGGTCTAGTATGTACAACATACATGAGTTTTCCAATCATTTATTTGTACAAATTCTAATTTACCTTTGATTACTTATCCTCCTTTGTCAGCTTACATCTAATTTCCATCGGTGTTCCAACTAGCTTGGAATCTTCCATCTTGACTATTTTCAACACTTCCTTGATGTATTTGGATTATGTAATGAAAATGCCTTCATCTTGTTTCATGATCTGTAGACCAAGAAAGAACTTGATCTCTCCAAACATAGACATCTCAAACTCTTTTCTCATTTCATTTGCAAATTATTTTCATAACATATCATTGCCTCCAAATATGATGCCATCAACAAATATCTCAGCAATCAAAATGTTAGCATCAGTATCCTCCTTCAAATAAAGATTATTGTTTTCACTAGTTCTTACAAATCCAATACTTATGAGATAGGAATTAAGTCTTTCATACTAGGCTCAGGGTGCTTGTTTTAATCCATACAAGACTTTGTGTAGTCTTCATTCCGTGTTCATCTTGTCTGGATCAACAAACCCTTCTGGTTGTTCAATGTATACCTCTTCTTTAAGTATTTCATTTACGAATGCAAACTTGACATCCATTTGGTATACCTTGAATCCTTTACATGCAACATAAGAAAGTAATATTCTCACTCCTTCTATCCTAGCAATGGGTGCAAAGGTCTCTCCATAGTCAATCCCTTCTTCTTGTGCATACCCCTTGCATACTAGTCTTGCTTTGTTTATGGTGACTTCTCCATTCTCATTCAATTTATTTCTGAATATCCATTTTGTACCGATGACATTCTTGTCATCTGGTCTTAGTAAAAGTGTCCATGTCTTGTTTTTCTCAATCTATTCAATTTCCTCATTCATATCACTAATCCATTCATCATTATCAAGTGCAGCATTGATAGATTTTGGCTCAAAATCACAAATAAGACATCTTTTGTTTAGAGACTTACTTCTAGTTCTCATACCAGCCTTCTTGTCTCCTATGATCTGGTTTTGTGGATGATTCCTTCTGACATATCTGGCAAGTACAAGTTCAATTCTTTGTCTATCATCTTGATCATAATTTTTTCCTTAATTCTGATCTCCATCACTTGGTACATCATCTTGAGAAATATCCTGATTGTCAGTATTTGCAGCCTAATGCCTGGGTGCAATAATCTGTTGCTTGGGAGCTATACATTGTTGCTTGGGTAAAGTGTCAGGTTCTTCATTGTAAACAAAACTGTTGTATTCCTTTGGTTGTTTTATGCTTTCCTTTTCATTCTTCTCTGCAAATTCATCTATCTTTACATTTTCACTTTCAATAATTTTGTTAGAGGGTTTATTGAGACATTTATAAGCTTTACTCTTGGTGGAATACCCTAGAAAGATTCCTTCATCAATTTTGGAGTCAAGTTTTCCATTTCTATCATCTTTTAAGATACAACATTGACTACCAAAATTTTTGAAGTAACTTACATTGGGTGTGTAACCATACCATAGCTCATAGGGTGTCTTCTTGGTGTCTTTCTTCAATTGTACTCTGTTTAATGTGTAAACAATAGTACTGGAAGATTCCCTCCAAAATATTTGGGTGATGCCTTTCTCTATCATCAATGTCCTCGCACAATCAACAATGGATCTGTTCCTTCTTTCAACAATTCCATTTTTTTGTGGTGTTCTAGGTGCAAAGACCTGTCTTTTGATTCCATGCTCATTACAAAATTTAGTGAATTTATTTGAAATAAATTCCCCTCCTCTATCTGATCTTAAGCATTTTCGTTCCTTAACACTTTTTTTTCTACCATTGCTTTGTACCATTTAAACATCTTGAATGTTTCAGATTTATTTTTTAGAAACATTATTGTCATCATTCTAGAGTAATCATCAACAAAGAGAATAAAATATCTATCACCATAGTAACTCTTTGTCCTCATGGGTCCACATAGATCATTATGGACTAATTCTAGAATGGCATCAGATGTATGGGTTTTACTTTTGAAACTAGACTTTGTCATCTTAACTTTTTGACAATTTTTGCACATGATATCGTCGGGCTTAATCATCGTCAGTAAGCCTCTTACATTTCTCTTTCTTCTTATCTTTATCATGTTTGTCAAAGTTTACATGACACAATATTTTATGCCACAACCATATGTCTTCATTTGTTTCCATTAAGCAAGTGGTGTCAGTATCATTTAGATAGAATATGTTACCTTTTGTTTGCTTGCCGGTACCAATCAGACTTCCTGATTTATTGAAAATCTTTGCCTTCTTATTTTCAAATGCTACTCTATGAGCTGAATTATTCAACTGAGAAACACTCAATAGATTATAATTCAATCCTTTCACCCAATAAGAATTTTCACATTTTATCAGGTTATTCAACATTATAGTTCCTTTTCCTTCAACTGGACAAGGTGTATCATTACCCATTCTTACTAAACCACCATTATAGTATTCAAAAGTCTCAAAATGTTTTTTGTCACCGGCCATATGGTGAGTGCAGCCACTATCTATGATCCAGACATCATTTTTACTAACTTTAGATATGAGTACAGTTTCTACATACCTTTCTTCATCTTCATCTGAATCATCTTTTACTGCCACAAACACCATCTTGATGTCTTCATCAGATTCGATGTCACTATCTTCATCTTTGCATTTAGCTAGGTAACTGGCCTTCTTTCCTTTGTCCTTGTAATCTTGGGTATCTCTTCTTTCTGATTGCCAGTTGCTTCTGTAATCATCTCTGTCAAACTTCTTTTCAAATGATCTGTCATCTTTTCTTCTGTTAGGACATCTTGTAGCAAAGTGTCCAATTTCTTTACAATTAAAATACACAAATGGTAATTTACCTTTGTATTTACCTTTTCCTCTCTACATTCTTCTAGCCATAAGTGCTTCAATTTCATCAAGATCTTCTTCTTCACTTTCACTATCACTATCACTATCTTTTCTCATAGTGTGTTTATGACTTGATTTACTTATTCTCAAAGAAGATTTGAATACAGACTCTATGTTTGGTAAGATACTATTATCAAAGTTATTCATCTCAAATGAAATTAGTCTTCCAATCAAACTATCTAGAGTAACATTGTTATTTGCTACTGCTCTCATTTCTTGTATGGCAGATACTCTAATAGCATAAGTAGGCAGCAAATTTCTTAGAATTTTACTTACCACTGTACACCTCCAACTCCTCAGATAGCATCAAGACTGCCTCTTTGATTCTTGTCTTGTACTATGTGATGTTTTCACCTTCTATCATTCTAAGATCATCAAACTTTCCTCTAAGGCTTTTTTCCTTGGCTCTTAGAACATTTTTATAACCACCATGTACAAGCTTCAATTTGTCCCACATATACTTTGTAGTTTGCATGATTTTACATCTTCAAATTCAGCATCGGAGAGTGAGGAAGCAAGCTCTATTATCATGCAATTGTGCTCATGCTTCTCTCCCAATTTTTCAACTATGAGTGCTCCTATGGGAAACACATATTCAGTATCTAAGTTTTGAGTAACATCATTTCCAATACTTGATAGGTGGAGTCTTATCCGTCTTTTCCATGAAGAAAAGTTGTCTTTGTTCAACTTGGGCACATCTCACTTTTCATCTTGAGATATTTAGCTTAGGTCTTGAAACCTTCCTTCTAAGCACACAAGCTATGATACCAATTATTAGTAATAACTAAGAGGGGGAGGGGTGAATCAGTGGTCTAAAAAATTAATCCTTAAAATCAACCCTTCAAACTTAGTACCACAAATTTATACCTCTAGTTATCTTTAGTCTTGTAAGATGAATGCCTTGAAATACTTATATCAAATTACTACTTTTCAGAATGCTTTGTAAAACCTTCTTCTGTATGTTTACCGATAAGTAGTCTTTCTATTTACCAAAACACAATAAATAACTAGTGTATACCGATCAATACAGATTTACATAAGTGAAATAAAAAACAATAAAGTAATGACTAAAAGACACATTAACACATGGATTTTTAATGTGGAAACCCTATTAAGGGAAAAACCACTGGGATCGGTACCCCAAATTTTCACTCTTCTAAAGTGAGCTCGATTAAGAGCCAACCTTGTTAAAGGTTACAAACACACTGTTAGGTGTGCCATTGTTAGAGGATTTAAATAAATAGTTTTTCACTTAGTATCTGGCATCTAATGCTACCATCCTTGATCAAACACTCACTTGGCCTGTCAATAGGTATCGAGCATATCTAATGCTACTTTGTATGATCAAACTTTTTGATACTCCTTGGGATGTATCTCAATTAGAAAATACTTTTAAGTCCTTCTCAGTTAAGAGACTTGATGCTTCAATGGTTAAACTAAAACAGTAAATTGATCTATTCACATATACAACTAGAATTGCAGATTTTCAGATCTATTGTAAGTGCATTAGCTTTCTGATCAATGTTATTAATTCATTACCTTTTCTCCACACTATTCTACTCTGTGATTCTGTATCACTATTTGTCAGTGTCTATAGAATTTATCTTTTTCCTTAGCTTGATTGATCAGGTTTGAATGAAGACTTTCTTCTCCTTTAGAATCTCTTCAGCATCTACTCTCTTGTCACTCCTCTTATTCATAATGAATAAGCTTGTCTCTTATATAGACATGATTTCACCGTTTATTGGCTTTCTTGATCTTGGCATGATCCACAATTATCGCCAATTAGATTTAAAGAAAAAATCCAGTTTTATCTCATAGAGATCTTCTTGCCTACTGGACAAAGCAGCTTTAAATCCTTTACTTATCTCTGGCTTTATCTTGTCGATTAAAACAATGATAAGTATCAGTTAAGTCTATTTTTAGCTCTTGATAGCTAAGCATTTTTTTATTTCTGAGTTGTTTGTTCTGTCGGTCAATACTTCAGTTAGTTGTCTGTGATAACTGACTATTCCATCAGCATGACTTTAGTTGTCTTCATGATCTCCGTCCATTGGGTTACACTTTGCTTTGCTCATTGGGAAACACTATGACTTTTCTCATCGGTAATATTGTGCATTTTCTCATCAAGTAACACTGTGTCTTTTCTCTCATTGATTTACTCTGAGTGTCGGTGTGCACTTTCTCGGTGTATACAGTCACTTTGTGAATACTTGACTTATATGCATTATTGATATCATAGCCTTTGATTCATCGGTTCTTTGAAGTCTTTAGCAATATGTCCATGAGCATACAAATTATATCAAGTTGACATTAATGACAATACAATACATTAACTGATTTAATGTCTTGCATAAACTTTCTATGACTTGGTGATCATCAACTTAAAATATTCAAGCACTCAATCAGTTATAGTTCATCATACATGTGTGACTCTAAAATATTCAAAATCCCCAAGTAGGTCCTGGATTTTCCTTATGTTCTTATTAAGATACTAGGAATCCATCTAGCCTTTCACAATGTCATTTACTGTAATTAAGAAGTCTCCTTCTAGGTGCAGCTTCTACACCCCCAGCTTATTCACAATCAAAAGTGCGCCAATTGCACCCAGACAATCAACTACATTTTTTGTGTCATCAGGCAACCTTTGAGCTCCTATCCCCAAAATGCAACCATGTTCATTTCAGGCTACATAACCTACCCCTGATGTGCTCGGATTTCCCTGAGAGGCCCCATCAAAGTTGATATTTTTCCACCCCAAATTTGGAGGCTTCCAACACACTCTCTGTTCCACCGAATGCAGAGTTTTATCGCTCTTAGTCCCATTAACAAGCCTGAATTCTCATATTGATACTTAACTATTATCTTCTTAGAAAAATTAACTCTATCATTGCCTTCATAAATATATTTTAGTTTTTTTCCAAACTTCATAGGGAGTCTTCAATGAAATGACCTTAGCTAACTCAATTTTTTATAAAGCACTAAAAAATTAAGTACCTTGATTTTCCATTCTCCTCAAAGGCTATGATTTAATCTTGAGTATTGAGGCCATTCTAAGGAACAACATACTTCATCTCCACATTATTCTAGGTAGTGTAACTAATCAAGATCATATATCCTATCATTTTCTCTTCCATGAACTGTAGCCAGATCCATCAAACATAGGAATGTCCAGTTTATACATCATCAAATCTACCTCAAGTGGTTAAGTTCTCTCCAAGGAAAAAAAGCTATGATACCAATTATTGAACATGTTGAATAATAGAGAGAGGGGTGAGTCAGATATAAACAAACAATTTCCTTCACTTATATTAAACTGGTGAATACTTAAAGCAATCAAAGTCTTATAAAAGATATAAACATGAAAGCATAAAACCATCAACACAACGAACACCAGAATTTACATAGAAAACCTAACTGGGAAAAACCATAGAGAAGCTAATTCTCATGAAATGAACACCATTTAAGGTGATTTTACAAGGGCTCACTATTGTTTGGCTCACTGTTGGTTGGGCTAACTACCCAGAGATAAAAAATGATAAATGTTGATACAAATAGGCTCACTGGTAATAAAAATGGGCTCACTCCTAATACAAATAGATTCACTTCCAGAATATAAGAAATAAAATTTGAATCCACCATTGAAGTCACTATCACCAATACTCTATAATAAAGAAATAATATAATAGTCTTTTATTGATTGCATCAACTAGCATATACATCAATACACAAATATTCCCTTGTCATATTTTTTTATATTCGCACACAAACACACAACAAAAAGTAAATTCATCTCTCTCTTATACCATCTCATGCCAACAATAAAGTCAACCTAATCTAATTTTAAATATGTCACACCGAAACATTCTTGTGATGGTAAGGAATAAAACATGGAACATCTCGCTCAATACAACATGCCTTGCACATAGAAACACACTACACCTTCACCAAGATCTTCAGTACCAATAGATAGGATCTATACATTATAAATGTATCAACTGAAGCACAATGAAAGCTTGTAAGATAGGACCTAACCCAAATAAATGAGCCACAACATGTTTCACAACAAATGGAACTAACACTAACGCAGATAAGAGATTATTTAAATCACATCATTTGGTGCTTGCTTCTACCGAAGCACTAAAACAATTATTAATCCACATCTAATCATAGGATATGTTGACATCAATCACAACCATTAATGACAAAAATTATAGCATCAGCTTCACATTCAAATAGTATGACCAGAAGCACAAATTTTTAGATTTAATTCATTTAGATACTTGGGAAGCTCTTGTAAAATCTATTGGGGGTTCATCATATTTTGTTTCATTTATATATGAATATTATTGTAAGGTGTAGATATATATTCTCAAGAAGAAACCTAATTTTTTTTCTATTTTCAAGAGTTTAAAGCTCTGGTAGAGAATTAGAAGAGTAATACAATAAAATGTCTAAGAACAAATTATAGAGGAGAATTTTTTTTAGGAGAGTTTAACCAGTTTGGCAGTGAGAATGCAGTTGAATATTTCTAGGATACCGCAACAAAATGGTGGTTTTAAATTCATGAATTATACAATTATCGAGCTAGCTAGATGCATGTTGATAAATTTTGGTTTGGAGCATAAATTTTTGGGTGAGGTTGTTACTACAGCTTGTTTCTTAATCAATAGATCACCCACTACTACTCTTGATAGTAAAAACCCTGAAGAAGTATGGAAAGGTAAACATGTTGATTATTCATTTCTCCATTATTTTGGTTTTTATGCTTATGTTCATATTCCTAGAGAGAATATAAATAAGTTAGACAAGAAGTCCACAAAATATATTTTTCTTGGCTATGTAAAAGGTACAGAGGGGTATAGGTTGTGGGTTTATATTTCCCACAAGGTTATAATTATATGATGTGTATATTTTAATAAAAAAGAAAAGAAAAGAGGTGAATAACAAAAATGTATAGAGGTTATTCCAGTACAGGTGAAAATGTGAAGATAATCTAGATTTGCTAGATTAAGAACAACTAGATGAGGCACATGGTGAAAAATCATCCCTTGTAAGGAGATCTAGTAGAGTATCCAAAAATCTTGAAGGGTAATCTCCTATGTGTAATTCTACTTATGCATTCCTAACTAATGTTAGTGAACCTAGTTCATATGAGGAGGCTTGCGAAGAAAAATGTGAAAGCAAATGGAGAGCTATTATGGAAGAGTTAATGGAAGCTCTTCATAAGAACAAGACATGGGATCTTGTTCCATTAACCAAGGGAATAAAAACTATTAGGAACAAGTGGGTCTTACAGTTGAAAATATATATAAATGACAATTTGGAGAGATATAAATCTAATTCTGTGGCTAAGGGGTATGCAAAAAATGCTATCATTGATTTTGATGATTTTTTCACTTGTTGTATGATTGAGTATTGTTAGATTTATTTTAGATCTTTTTGATTGTCTTGATTTGGAGTTAGAATAATTAGATATTAAAGTATCCTTCTTACATGGTGATCTCTTTGATGAGATTTATATGTAGTAGCCATAAGGTTTTGAGGAAAGAGACAAGGAGAATATCATTCAAATGCTGAAAAAATTAGTATATGGTTTGAAACAGGTGCCAAGGTGTTGTTACAAGTGGTTTGAATCATTCATGATGAATTTATATTTTATTATATGTAAGCCTGATCATGGTGTCTATTCTTAATGTTATGATGATGACAATTTTATTTTCTACTTTTTTATGTAGATGATATGTTGGTAGGTCCCAAGATGCATAAAATCATCTATTTGAAAACTCATATTGTTAGGGAATTTGATATGGACTTAGGAAGTGAAAATTAGATTCTTGGAATGAGGATACATAGAGACTAAAATAATATACAAATACAATTATAAAAAAAAACTAATATGGGGAAGGGTTTTTGATGCTTCAATATGCAAAATGCACAACCATCTAGTACTCTATTTTTATTCACATTAAATTATCTTCATAACAATTCCCTAGCACAAGAGTGGAGAAGACAGTCTCAAGTACCAAACTCATTAGCAATAGGTAGTCTTATTTTTATGCACCAGAATAGACTCAATGAGAAATGGGAGTAGTCAGTCATTACATGGCGAGTCAAGTTTTTTATCATTGGATGTCTATGAAGTGGACTATTAGATATTTGAGACACTTCAAATGCTACTATTTGTTATAGTAGGAGTAGTCCTCAATTAAATGGGTATGTGGAGTAAAATTTTAATGGAGAAAAAGATAAGAAGAAGTCTAGTAAAGGTTCTATTTTATCCTTAGCTAGAGGCATTGTTAGTTTCGTATCAAAGTTATACATAGTAGTAACATTGTCTACTACCATAGCAGAATATTGGTAGCAACACAAGAAAGAAAGGAGGCAATATGACTTTATTAGCATATGGGAAAGTTATATGTGATGTAGTCAAGGATGTAGGGAACTCAAAGAGATTTTTCTAATCCTTGCAATATGAATTACACAATGTAAGCAACAAGAAAAATAGGGAGAAATGAGAGATAAATCTTCTTTACTATCATCAAAAAATCATATACAATGGATCTGCAACATGCAGTCATACATGCTAGGCATATAGGCCTGATTACAATTAGAAACCCTTACAAAATACTTATCTATAGTTACAACAAGATAATCTTATGAAACTCTACCCCTTTAGGAACAAATACATAAGCTTATAAATCCTTCACAAACATCAGGTCAATCTAGATAGATCACATTTCCCAATAAGAAATAAAATGTGTTACAACAATACGTTAGGATCCAAATCATCAGGATCAACTTCCAATGAATGAAATATGAAATGTGATCCCTCAAGTAGGTTGGCCACAAATGTAACATCGTCGATAAATGAGTCATAAATCTTCGTCGATTGGGAAAACCTTCACACAAGATCGAAAAACATGAAGACTGACTAGAAACATGAATAATAGAATAGTCTCGTCAAGAATCTAAAAAAATCTCATGCGCGAAGTAAATAAAAGATGCACGAACCTAGGATAATGTCTAGCACAAAGCTATGAATGTGTTGTAAGGATCATAGACCCTGAAGATATACAAAGAATAATTGTAGAAAGAAATACCAAGACTGATAAAATAGGAAAATAGGAAAACTAATATTTTTGGTTGATGCAAGATTTCCAAGATCCCAAGATACTCTTGCATCTGACATTCAGGGTAATTTGAAAAGTGATCCTCTAACTTTTCTAGGTCTAAAGGAAAACCAAAAAAGTCAACCTCAGCCTGAGAAATCCATGAAGAATATTCTACTATTTTGTCCTTCCATTTAACAAGATATTCTATATACAACTTACTTCTTGTACTTCTACCAACTCAGCTATTTAAAATCTCCTCTGTCTGATCCATTAAATTCTTAGGATACTATTGTTCTACATCTGATCCATCACTACTAATAGAATTTGATTCATGAAATTCATACAAATCTGTATTGAATACAGGTGATATATCTATGTATTCTGGTAACTCTACTTCATATGCATTCCCTAAATCAAATCTCCTCAAGATCTTACAAGGAGAAAATTTATTCATCCTCAAATTTTTGTAAGTACCAACAAGAAATCCACCTTTCTGTATGTACACCATAACTTATTCTCCTACATGAAATTCCTTATGTATTTGTTTCATATCCTCTCTAATTTTGTATGCATGATTCATTTTCTCAAAGTGTTGTCTCACTCCTTCATGTAATGACTTCATAACCTCTTCAAATTATTCTCCTTCAACACTCCTCTTAACATCATGACTAACATCCCTCAATTATACTACTCCCTTAGGATTAAAACTAGTAACTATCTCAAATGGTGTCTTCCCTGTGCTCCTATTTAGTGAATTATTATAAGAAAACTCTTCTTGAGGAAAAACTAAATCCCAATTTCCCAGCTTGTATCCAACTAAACATCTAACCAAATTCCCTAAACTCATGTTCACAACCTTTGTCTGTACATCGGTCTATGGATGAAAAGTAGAATTATACTTCAAATCATCATTCATCTTCCTCCAGAGGGCTCTCCAAAAAACACCAACAAACCTACTATCCCTATCTGAAATAATTCTTTTAGGAAATCCATGCAATCTCACAATCTCCTTGAAAAATAGATTAGCTACATGCACTACATCTGTAATCTTCTTATAAGGAATGAAATGTGTCATTTTAGAAAATCTATCTAAAACCACAAAAATTGAAAATTTGTCCATGCTGACATCATCCCAAGGTCTGACTGGTATTGTCAAAGGTGTATATAATCCCAAATTCTAACTACTACCCTTTGCAACCTAACACACTTTACAACCTTGAACAAAACTTTGCACATCCTTCTAAACTTGTGGCCAAAATTAGTGCTCACTCACCAAGGCTACTATCTTATCAATGCCAGAAATGTCCTACCAATCATCAACTATGTATTTCCTTAATGAGATTATCTATCATAGAAATTTTTTCTATACACAACTAACTACCTTTGAATAACATCCCATCCTAAATAAAATAATCTAACCACTTACTCTTTTATGTAAAAATAGGTTCTCTACAAGATTTCCTAGGTTCAATGAATTCTAGATCATACTCATACAATGTTTTTAACTCATCAAATCCCAATACTTCTATCTTAATTTTATCCAACAAAGCTCTTATCCTACTCAGGGCATCAACAACTCTATTTGACACACCACTCTTATGTTTCAACACAAATGTATAGCCATGTATGAACTCAACCCATCTCATATGTCTCTGATTTAACTTACCTTGGCTTCTCAAGTACTTCAATGCTTGATGGTTTGTATATAGTACAAACTCCCTAGGTAAAAAATAATGTCTCCATTTCTTCAATTCTTGGATTATGGCATAAAATTCCTTATCATACACTGAATGCCTTCTTTTAGCATCATTCAACTTCTCACTGAAGTATGCAACATGCCTCCCCTCTTGACTCAATAAAGCTCCAATTTCATTTCCACTATCATCAAAGTCTTCTTGAAATACCTTATTAAAATAACGTAAAGCTAAGATCGGTTGTTCAATCACCTTTTGCTTCAGCAATTCAAAAATCCTTTTTGCTGCATGTGTCCACTTAAATTCCTTCCTATCTCCTCTCTTAGTTTCAGTCTTCGGTTCACAGATTGAACTAAATTTTCTGATGAACTTTTGGTAAAAACTAGCCAACCCATGGAATGATCTTACCTCTCCAACACTCTTCAGTGTAGACCACTCAATAATGGCTTTCAATTTCTTAGGATCAATCTTCAACCCTTTAGTAGATATTACAAATCCCAATTATACTAACTCTTCTTTCATGAAAGTACACTTTTTGATGTTCATTATTAACTTATCTTCTCTTAACCTCTGTAATACTTGTCTAACATGCATCAAATGCTCCTCTTTGTTCTTACTAAAAATCAAGATATCATCCAAATACACGATGAAAAAATTACCTAAGAATTTCTTCATAAATTTAATCATTAACCTCATGAAAGTACTAGGTGCATTAGACAATCCAAAGGGTGTTACCAATCACTCATACAATCCTTCATTTTTCTTGAATGTGGTCTTCCAGTCATCACCTTCTCTGATTCTAATATGACGATATTCACTCTTCAAATTTATCTTGGTAAAATATCTGGCTCCACTCAAACAATACATCAAATCATCCATCCTTGGAAAATAAAATTGATACTTGATTGTGATCCGATTGAAGGATCTATAATCGGTACACATCCTCCATTGCCCATCTTTCTTAGGTGATAACACTGCAGTAACTACACACAAACTCATACTTTCTCTGACCAATCCCCACTACAAAAATCTTGTACTTTACTATTGAGTTCTTCATTCTCTACTAGTGTCATCCTATAGGCTTCTTTGTTAGGAAAAATATCCCTTGGTATCAAATCCATAAAATGGCTAATACTCCTCATAGGTTATAATCTATCAGGGACATTATCTGATATGATGTCTGCATACTCATTCAATAATCCAGTGATTTATTTTGCGTGTTCCTCTCCTGATACAATCTCCTTAGAATTATTGGGTATTAAATAAAAACACACATTATCATGCCTCATTTCATCCAAGAACTTTCTACCATCTACTAAAAAAATCCTTGCACTAGTACACACTTCATTCTTAAGGGGTTCCTCTAAAGGTAACAAATTTTACTTCATTCCATTAGCAATAATCATGTATACATTCTTCCTTCCATCATGTATATATTTCCTATCATATTTTCATGGTCTACCCAAAAAGATATGATACACATCCATAGGAATAATGTCACACAAAACCTCATCATAATACTCCCAAATCTTGAATTTAACTAGGCATTATTCAATAACCAGTACCTTGTGTTCATTTTGTATCCATGAAATCTTATAGGGTTTAGGATGCTTCAACCTCTACAAATTTAGTTTATCAACCAATTCCTCTAAGGCAAGATTATCATAACTACCACTGTCTATGACAACATTGCACACCCTGTCTTGTACCTTGCATTTGTTTATGAACAAATTCTTCCTCTATAAAGATTCCTTATCTTGTTCTTTGTGATATATGCTTCTTTAATTTATCAAGGTTGCTCCTTCTGCTTGATTTTTTTACTGATCCAGTGGAATATTTATTTGCAAATGTTTCTTGCCTACTTCCTTCTACCGTCTCTTTTGAGTTTCCTTGTTTGCACTCAAAGACTTGGTGCCCTACTTTAGTATATTTGAAACAAGTTCCACTAAACTTTCTTATTTCACCACTACCTTATCCTTCACTATGATAGGAACTCTTATCATTCCTTCTATGGTGATCATTATCCTTAGTTTCTGACTCATTCATGTCTTGATCTACAGAAGATCTACCTCCTCCACTATTAGTACTGGATCAACCTCTCTGAAATCTTCCTCGTCTACCTCTTTTCCTTTTATCATGTCTTTGGTTCAAATTTTTTTCATCCTTCAAATCCAACTTGTAAGATTCTTCCACATTCCTAATTTATATCATCCCGATTTCATCTTGTATTGACACCCTTAAACCATTAAAGTAGTGAGAAACTTAATCAGCTTCATCATCTACATGACCAGATCTAATATTCAGCTTGTAAAACTCCTCACTATACCTCTTAACACTTAAATCCTTCTACTTCAAATTCTATAACTTCCAAAAGTGATTTACTTGGTAATCTCTAGTAAAAAAATTAAATTTTTATTTACCCACCATCCCATCCCAAGATTTGATCTTTTCTTGACCTATTCTCTATCTATTTGTTTGTAAATCTTCCCTCCATAAGGATGCATGTCCTTTTAACTTAGTGTACGCATATTTTACCTTGTTCTCTTTACTAGTTCCTTCAATTTCAAAGTACTTATCCATCTTTGTGATCCAATCTATCAATTCATCTAAATCAAGGTTACCATGATAGTTAGGTGGATTAAAATGAGGTATCTTATTAATATTATTCAAGGCTCTGATGAACCTCACCTCTTCTTGATTCAACTCTGGTTCTGCCTTATTGTTCTCTCCTTCCCCAGCCTGATTCTGATTCTGTTCATATCCTTTGTCATCACTTGCATATTCTACAGGTTTTCCTCTCCTCTAAACAGTTTTCAGTGCTTCAAATCTAGCATAAATTTTCCTCAACAAATCAAAGATAGCTAGATTTTTATTCCTTGCTCCACCTCTAGCATTTATCCTATCCATCTTCATAATCTTCAAAACCTGTAGGTCAAATCCTTTCCTCCTCCACCCCACCAAAAAAACCCTATGTTGTAAAACCTTTTTGTGATACCACTTGATGCAGTCAAGGATGGAGGGAAATCAAAGAGATTTGTCTGATCCTTGCAGCATGAATTACCCAACAGAAGCAATAAGAAAAATAGGGAGAAATGAGAGATCAACCTTCTTTATTATCATCAAAAAATTATATACAGTGGATCTGCAACATACAATCATACATGCCAAGAATACAAGCTTGATTACAATTAGAAACCCTTACAAAATCCTTAGCTACAGTTATAGAAATATAATCTTATAAAACTCCACCCCTTTAGGAACAAATGCATAAGCTTATATAGCCTTCACAAACATCAAGTCGGCCTAGAAGTATCACATTTCCTAATAATAAATAAAACATGTTACAACAAAAGGTCAGGACCCAAATCATCATGATCAAATTCCAATGAATGAAATATGAAATGTGATCCCTCAAGTAGGTCACCCACAAATGTAACATCATTGAGAAAAGAGTTGTTAAGCTTCGTCGATCAGGAAAAGCTTTACGAGATCAGAAAACTCAAAGACTAGCCATAAACATGAAAAATAGGACAGTCTCATCAAGAATCTACAAAATCTCCTGCATGAAGTAACCAAAAGGTGCGCGAACCTAGGATAATGTCCAACACAAAGCCATGAACACGTTGGAAGGTTCGCAGACCCTAAACATATACAAATAATTATTGTAGAAAGAAACACTAAGATTGATCAAAGAGGAAAATAGGAAAACAAATATTTTTTGTTGATGCAAGACTTCCAAGATCCCAAGATACTGCTACATCAAAATATAAAATAAAAGATAATATGGTTTTACATTTTGATAGTCAAATTTATTTACACTTAGCATTCAATTATACTACAAATAATATTGATATTCCATATCAATTTGTACATGAGGTGGTGGAAAGAGAACACATTTCTTTGGCCAAAATATGCACTGATATAAACCCAACATATATTTTGATGAATCCTATTAGTAGAGAGAAGTTCATTTGGTGTAGAAATTCTCTTGGCCTATAGCTTATATTATGATAGGTAGCATTGGAAATGGCCTTTTAGTAAATGAGTTATTCATGAGTTAGAAAATTGAATTCAAATGGGAGAATGTGTGAATTTGAATTCATTACTTGTGTTATTGCTTTAGGTTAATTCCTGATGCCATTGAAGTTGCAAGGATGATGGTTGGGGGTTGAATAGGGGGTGTTGTAGCCCCTATGACACACCAAAGGTTTTTGGTGTTAGGTGTCTTGCCATAAATAAATCTATTTTGGGAACTTACTATATTTATAATTTTTTCATGTGTTAAACATATAGTTGTATGATTCATACTTATTTCATGAAAAAAAAAAACTTTGTAATTGTTAAAATTCCTTAAAAAGTAATACAAAAGATATTTTCCTATAGTTTTTTACTAGTATACTTTACTAATTTTTTTCTACGTATATCTATGTGTTTATTCTTTATTGTTCTTGTCTATATTTTTATGCACTATATTTTTTCACAACATTTTGATGGATCATTTACTTAGCATGGTTTCGGAGCTAGAATTCTTTTTATAATATCCCAAGGGCATATAATTACTAAGTCTTATAGATTGACCTTTCTATAGACAAACAACATTGTTGAATATTAGGTACTTATATATGACTTAGGATGACCATCAAATGGAAGATAAGAACCTTCATTTCTATGGTGATTCTTTCTTGACTATTGAACAAGTTAATGATGACTAAATGACAAAAGATTAGAACATTATGCCCTAAAAGAGGATGGTAGACAACTTAAAACAATATTTTGGTACAATTGTGTTTGAAAAATTCATATCTAGTGCAAGCAAGGTAGTTGACACCATGGCTACCATTGGGTCTCTCCTTGACATGCCTAATAATGTACCACAATGTGAGTTCTTGGTGGAACAACTTATGATTCCTACTTTTAACTTTCCCAAGTTGGATCTTATGTGTGAAATTGTTTGAGTTGATTCCCCATGGTCCAAAACATTTATTATTACATGTACATGACTATATCCTCCCTTGTTACTTGTCAAACAAACAACACATTGTATGACAAACACCTTGATATTTTATCATTGGTGACACCATATATCAATACAATCTTGATAGTACTCTTCTAAAATGTCTCAACTAAAAGGAAGCACAAATGAATATGCATGGAGTGGATGACAATATATGTGGCATTTATTCTAGCAGTCCAACGTCCTTAGCTAAAAACCTCATGATAATTGTATATTTCTATCCCATTATGGAATAAGATGCCTATAGATTTTTTAAGAAATATTTCCAATGTCAGATTCATGGAGATCGTATCCATGCACTAGAAGAGAAGCTTCAATATATCATATCTTCACAACCCTTCTCCCAACGAGGACTTTACATCATAAGAAATACCAATCCTACTTCTACCAATGGACATAAATTCATCATTACTTTCACTAAATATTTCATTAAGTGGATTAAAGACATTCCCTTCACCTACATCACCGGTAATAAAATTTGTGAAGTTTATGATGTTTCCCTTTACATTATTATAGATAACAATCATCCTTTAAAAAATTAGGATGTACATGAGCTTTGTGACAAATAAAACAACCAACATCACTTTTTCACTCCTTATTATCCACAAAATAATGGTCAAGATGATGCATCCAACAAAAACCATATTGAAAATCTTAAAGAAGACTATCAATTACATTAGTTGTGACTGGCACATCCAACTTAGTCTAGTCCCATCATCTTATCATACTAGTATTTTCACCCTTACATGTGCAACACCATATTCTCTAGTCTTTTAAATGAATTTATCCTTATCATTGAGGTTGAGTCACCATGTTTGAGGGTCTCTATGCAACATTTCATTGACAATGAAGAATATCAAGTATCTAGAATACATGAGCTAGAGTTTCTAGACTTGAGACAATAGAATTTTTCATACTATTTAAAAGCTTATCAAACACCATATTTATCACAATTACAACAAGAGTTTGGGTTCAAAATTTTGAGATTGGTGACTTCATCTTGAAATGGAATCAGATAAATCAATTTGATAGAGAGAAGCCAAGTAAATTTGAACCTAGTTGGTTGGGGCATTATTGTTATGATATCATATGGATTTGATACTTATCAAATTGCTAATTATGAAGGTTAACCACTCAAAGACCTTATCAATAGCATGCACCTTTGCAAGTTATACGCATGAACATCAAGGAATCTCCTTCAAAAAAAATTTAAACAAATGAAAAAAAATCATCACCTCAATAAAACCTTGGCAAACAACCATCTTATGTGACACCAAAAAAATAGAAATCAAGATAAATAATTTTTCCTATGGTGAAAACACTTCGATTACACCTTAGAAAAATTGTCATGGATAAAACTTCTTATTTGTGCCATGTGTACTAGATCATGCTCTTCTATTTATCATCATCCCATCAGGTTTTTTACCACATCCATAATAAATTGAGCATTCATCCTTCCTTAATAAAATCTCATCTTTCTCTATCCATAATAAAACTCATTTACACCTCTCATGGATTGATATTTCTTAATATTTAGTGTCACTTTATCCCATTATATAATGTAATAAATTAAATATGCTACCCCATCTAGCAATAAATGGACCTATACTTGATTAGGAGCAATCCTTGAACTAGGTTATTAGATTGGATGTTTGACATTACATCAAAGGATAGATCACACCACCATCACAATCATCCTCGCAATCTACCTTCCATAATAAAATGATCACGTAACATAATAAATTATTGTACCCATCAACATCCATCATCTATAATAAATTGTCTAGCTAAGACATTGAAACTTTGAGAAAACACAAGCGAGACATCATGTAAAACACTAAGCTATACAAATCATAGATCAATAAATAGACTAAAAAGATAGCCTATAACCTAATCATTCAATTTCTTATCAATTTAAAATATTTTAAGCAAGCAATGTGCCTTTGTGAATATATCATTTCTAAAACATGCACTCTATCAAATATCAAGCCCTAATGGATACAACTTTCCTATAATAGGAATCCTATAAAAAAATTACACTATCAAGAAACACTCATCTTTGGTAAGATCTAAGTGGTTGTCAATTTTTTTGGACTAATGTTCCTTATATTTTATTTTATTTATCATTTTTCATGTTCCCATACTACTTGACGATATCCAAAAGTGATTAGAGGAGTGAGGATAGATCATGGTTTTATCTTTGATTTTTTTTTAAGATTTCTTTTGATAATATTTCTAGGGAAACTAAGATTCTTGTGTGTTATTCTAGTTACACTTGGCATAACCAATCATCTTATGAAAGAAAATGTTCATCTAATGCTTCCTTGCATCAATATTATCTTTCTATGTGGTTACTTCCTCACATATTCCAATGAGGTTCTATAGTCACTAGTATGAGTCAAGGCACTCTTTGTCTACAATGTGTTTGTCTATGTAAAGGGATAATATCCTCATATGGTCTTTCCATACCTTGGTGCAAAAATATCCCATTGCAAAATAAAAATGCTCCATGATGATTTTTTGTGCACTAGATAAAGTACAATCAAAGCTCAAAGACTAGTTTAGCTATCAATTTCCAATCAACTAATCAATCTCAATAAGTCACTAATCAGTATCGTACTATCAATTCTATCTAATCAACTGATCTTATCTTCATCTAGTATTGAAAAAACCTATCATAAACTAATGTTTTTCACTTCTTAATAACTTTTATTCTCGCTCAAACTGATTTACTCTTTGTAGACATTTTGAGTAAGTGTTATGACACACAATAACAAAAATTACTGCATCATCTTGCATTCATACACAAGTTAAGACATTGCATATATAAAGGTATTATGTGCATAATAATCATACCATTTCATCTTGAATATATATGCAGGTCATAAACATTTGATTGAAGTGTGAAAATAGCTCTACATGACATATTAGAGTATCATCACATATATGCATCAAAATAATATTGCCATAACCTCTTGCATACATAGTAAAGTCATAACTCATATAATCATTAAAAATATATGCATAGAAACATAGTGGTATAATCATAACATCTATCCATAACATAGGTACTCATAAATTCATTAAGTGTCCATGCATATAATCATACATGATAGAAACATTGCATCATAGATAAATCATATGCATAATAGTGTAGTCTAATGACATGTAACTGATTAAATGTTTGAAGATCTTAAGTTGATCACCAAAATGCAGAAGGATAATGCAAGACATTAAATTAGTTAATGGATTGTATTTTCATTGATGTCAACTTGATATAATATAATCGATTATAATCAAAGTGTCAAATACTTCAAAGAATTAAAGAGAAAAATATTATGCTTTCAGTTATGCATAAAAGACAAGCATTCACAATATGACTTCAAACACTAGCGGTCAGTGGACACCAAAGGATAGAGATCACTAAAACTCAAGTCATAGTGATGCTCGAGCAAGAACACCGACAAGCATTACTAACAAATAGAATCACCAGCATAACCGACGGCTAGAAAAATAGTATAAACTGACGGAGAAGCCCGAGGTGAACTAGAGTGTTGACCAAAGATATCAAAGAGTTAAACACCAAAATTAACTTGAGTTCAGAAATGAAAAAATATCTAGCTAGCAGAGCTAAATGTAGACTTAACTGGTAGTTATCTTTGTTTTCATCAACAAGATAAAGCCAAAGACAAGTAATGGATTTAAAGTTGTTTTGTCCAGTTGGCAAGAAGATCTCAGTGAGATAAAATAGGAGTTTTTCTTTAAATCTAATTGGAGAGAATTGTGGATCACGCCAAGATCAAGAAAATAAAGAACCTAAAAATGGTGATATAATGTCTATAAAGATACAACTCAATTAATTATGAATTGGTGTGGTGGGTGAATAAATGAAAAGAGGATGTTAAAGAGAAACCGATGAAGAGCAACTTCATACAGTCTTGATCAACAAGCTGAGGAAAGAGCTAAAGTTTTCTACAGACATCAAGCAACAGAGCACAACATCACTGAGCATAATCAAAGTGGAGCAAAGGTATAAACTAAGATATATTGATCAGAATAGTTTTATGAGATTACAATAGATCTGAAAATCTGTAAGTAAAATTTGTATATGTGAATAGATCACATTGTTTTAGTTTAACCATTGATTCAGAAAGTCTCTTAATTGAGTGGGATTTAAAGATCCTTTCTATATTGAGATACATCCCAAGGAGTATCAAAAAGTTTGATCATGAAGATAGCATGAGATGCCAGATACCTATTGACAGGCCAAGTGAGTGGTTGATCAAGGAAGCTAGCATAGAGATGCCCAATATCAAGTGATAGACTAAACTTTTAAATCCTCTAACAAGGTCACGCCTAATAGTTTTTTTGTAACCTTTAACAAGGTTGGCTCTTCACCGAGATCACTTTAGAAGAGTGAAAATTTTGGCTTACTGGCCCCAAGTGGTTTTTCCCTTAACAATGTTTCCATGTTAAAAATCCATGTGTCAATGTGTTTATGAGTCATTACTTTAGTGTTTTGAATTACACTTAACTCTATTGGATTTATCGGTATACTCTAGATAATTTACTGTATTTTGGTAAATTAACAAACTATTATTTGGTAAACATATAGTAGAAGGTTTTATAAAGCATTTTGAGAAGTAGTAATTTGATAAAATTATTTGGAGGCATTTATCTTATAGGACTAAAGATAACTAGAGGCTTAATATTTTGGTACTAAGTTTTTGGGTTGATTATTGGAATATTTTTGAGGCCATGGATTCACCCCTCCCCCCTCTCAATTATTACTAACAATTTCTATCAGAGCTTGTGTGCTTAGAAAGGGAGTTTAACAACTCAAAGCAAAAGATCACAAGATGAACAGACGAGATGTGCCCAAGTTGAATAAAGACAACTTTGCATCATGGCATAGCAGAATAAGACTCCACCTATCAGGTATTAGAAATGATATTGTTCAATACTTAGATATTGAATATTTGTTGGCTACAGGACCTCACACTCTTGATAAATCAAGAGTAAAGCATGAGCATAACTACATGATGATAGAACTTGCATCATCACTCTCCGATGTTGAGTTTGAAGATTTCAAAAACTTGCACCTCTACAAAGAAAATGTGGGATAAGTTGAAGCTGGTACATGGAGGAGATGCTAATATACTAAGAGAAAAGGAAAAAAGCCTAAGAGGGAGGTTTGATGATCTAAGGATGAAAGAAGGAGAAAACATCACTCAGTATAGCTGCAGAATAAAAGAGGTAGTAAACTCTATCCAAGGAGTTGGAGGTGTACTTGAAGAGGAGACAGTGGTAAGAAACATCTTAAGAACCTCATTTCCTATTTATGCTATTAGAGTTTCTACTATTCAAGAAATGAGAGTAGTTGCAAACAATACAGTTTTTCTAGATAGGTTGATTGGTAGACTAATT
Source organism: Thuja plicata (assembly GCA_018584345.1). Lineage (NCBI taxonomy): Eukaryota > Viridiplantae > Streptophyta > Pinopsida > Cupressales > Cupressaceae > Thuja > Thuja plicata. The sequence continues at coordinate 3,008,346 of MU228212.1, forward strand.
TCATTTGAGATGAACAACTTTGGTAATAGTGTCTTACCATCTATAGAATCTGCATTCAAATCTTCTCAAAAGATAAGTAACTTGTTAGAATTTAATCTTTCCTTGGTTGAAACTATGTAATTAAAGGATAAACCAAGGTATCCTTATTTGTATTTGTCCTCTAGTCCAAGTAGGAGGACATGTCACAATTTTGTAATTCCTTTAATAAGGAAATTAGATATTCCTCCTTAAGAGGATTCCTACACATGGCACACACTTAATGTGAATGTGGCACTCATAGGATATGGGAGTTACATTCAAACTCCTTCACTCATCTCTACTTAAGAGATGCTTCTCACACACTTCTCAAGGTTGGTTCTCACAAGTTGGTTCTCATGGACTAGTTCTTCTCTCTTCTTCTCTCTTTTTCATTCTCATTCTCACAATGTTGTTATGAGCTTCTTTCTCCATCTCTCTATTCTTCTTTGGCTTCTTTCCTCATTCATTTTATAAGCACAAGGGGTTTTTCTTAGTTTTTCCCCTTTCAAAAATATTGTCTTGGTGTTGTTCTTGAGCTTCTTGGTGATTGTTCTTGGATCATCTTTTCGTTTATGGTAAACATTTTTATTTATGCACTCTCTCTTGGATTCTTTCCTAAATCTAGTTTACAATATTTATATTTTCTAACATGGTATCAGAGTTGGTTTAATCCTTGTTTTGAGTGTGCATGCAGGAATAGGTGAAAGATATCTCCATTGAGGATAATAAATAATATTTTTTTGTTGCTCTAACTTTTGTTTGCAGGGACTTCTCTCTTTTTTTACAAACTAAGTTCATTCATCTCTATTTCAAGTTTTTTTTAAACTACTAATCCCTCCCTCTGTCGGGCAACCGCAAGGAAAGATTTCCGATTTGCATGTTTTGTATTTTATCATTAAATCACTTTTAAATCTGATTTTAATGTCTTTTTTCTTCCAGCTCTAATGTTTCTTCTGGTTCAAGTTCCTCATTTTAGTTTTGTATTCATATCTTGTTCATAGTTCTTATTCAGATTTTTTGCCGAGGAAGTATTGCTCTTTTTTTTTGGACAATACTAGAAAATGGAAATGAATCTCGCAAAACTGAGATATGGGTTTTGTGTAGAATGCACCCATTTAGCTCTCACATGAAAAGTTTTGCACATTTCACAACTTTTATCTCTTTTTTTTTTCGCTTTGCTTAAATCTATATTTCTAACTTTGCTTTTGCAGGACTCATTTGATATCTCTGTCATGCAGAGTTTATTATTTTTTTTATATTTCTTACCTCTGGTTTATCTACATATCTTTGTAATTAGCATTTTATATCTAACAATATATCTTACTCCTTTCTTCTTAGCCAGCATCTCTTATATATTGCTCTGTTTCCTCAACAAAGTGCAGCATAGAGATATTGTGTTTTAACTAGCGCAGTTTATACCATCTTTATGCAGCATATTCAACTCTCATTTCACAGAAGTCATATACCTTGCTCTTTGTGCAGTATATTGTTCCTTATTCTTACCTTGCACAACATATTTCATTGTCTCCCTTTGCGCACCTTTTATAAAAGCTTTTAAATATCATTGCACAGCTTTTATAAAAGCTTTGTTAGCATTTAACCCATCATTCCTAACCTTTTATATAATATTTAACTCATTACCTTTCACATTGCAGTTTTTTTAAGTTCAACCTTTCTTAGCGCAACATTGCGCTCCTTCCTCCCTTTGTCTCCTTTTAGCACAGCCTTAGCTTGTTGCCTTATGCAGCTTGCTTGTTGTCTCTCGCAGCTTGCTTCCAACTCGTCCTTGGCTCCTCACTCCTCTCACAACTCTTCTTCTTGTTATGCAGCTTCCTCAAGACCAACAAAATGCTTTTAAACCTCATCATTAGATTTTTATTCATCATTATTTTAATTCTGTTTTGTATCAGTATTTATCGCTGCAGTCAGCTGGAAAGGAATGGAAAGGAATTTAGCATTGCTATTTTAGTTTTCTGGAAGGTTAATCATTTGTTTATAAAGTTGCAAGCTAATATTCTAAGAGGCTTTTGTTTATAAAGTTGCAAGTTAATCATTTGAGCTCTCGTTGTTCCACCTATGATTTATCTAATTCTAATAGTTTGTCATGCCTCTCTTAAAGATTTTAACTTGGAGGCTTGCAATGTTTACTTGTCCAGCTCATCCCATTTCAGACGCTTTGTTGTGTTTATAGTGTTGCGGTTTAAGTGTATTTTTATTTTTTCTTACATTCTAAAAATTCTATTAGTTGTGTTGGAGATTTGTAAACATCATTCCTATATTTCCAGTTTGATCAAGTTCTTTGACAATTTGTTTTAGTTTTCTTGATCCTTCCCATTATGACTTGGTTATGGTTTTGGTCTTATAGTTTAAGTGTCTATTATTATACATTTAACCATAGCAAATTTCTACCAGGTCTTTTGCAGATCCGCTTATGTCATACTAATGTTTTTTAATTATTAAAGAAAATATTTTTTAAAATTTTATATAGGGTTTTTTTTAGTTGTGTTTATCCCACACAACATTCATTCCTTCTTATCCAAGTAGCTTATGTGCTCTGTCTCCAGTATGATGAATTGTATCCGCTTAACTCCAATATGCTAGTTTCAGAAGGCCTTTTTATTTTTTTCTGATATGTATGGTATCCCTTGTAGTTTTATACAGGTGAAGAGTGCAGTGGATGATTTGTATTCTGACTCTTAGCTGCTATTGATGGGGGGCTTCTCCCTTGGTGTTCTCCATCACTTGCATAGTCCCTCCTTGTGCAGCACTTGCTTCAGCCTTCATTTTACTTCACCACTAGCAGCATTGTATTCTATTTATATCGTTGCTTCCTTAGCAGATTTCCTCCCAGTTCATAGCATTTGCACAACATCCTTGGCTCGCAGCGGATTTATTCACCTTTGTTTATTCTTTTATCCTTCTTCGCAGTCATTTGGTCTTCTGCTGCTTGCGCAGCATATCTGGTAACTTGTGAATCTTTCTGGTACCTTAGCAAAATTTCAATTTAGTTCAAATTCAAATTTTAATTCTTTTTCACCATTAGTTTAATCATTCTAACATTTCTACTATTATTGAATCATTTTTTTCATTTGCATTGAATCTTTTTTGCAACAAAATGTTTTACTTCTGCAGTCAAACGTTCTTCTCTAAGACTGTTATCATTTCTCCAGTCATTTATTTTTTTCTAATATTTCTCTAGTGGCTACAGGCATATCTTCTGATCTTTTTTTCTTAGAATAGTGCTTTGACAGCATTCATTATATTTTGTTGTGCAGCAATCTACTTTTGAATTCTTATTTTTAGCTTTTAGTTTGAATGTTTGAATTTACTGACTTATTTTAATATCATTTTTTATTAATTATATAAATCTGATCAAATATTTTTTTTCATAAAAAGGTTTTGTTTATGATTTCTTTAGTTATAATTTTTTAATTGAATTTAATATGAAGTTTTTCTAATAGTAGTTTCATTAAATTTAGAGCTTTTAAGGATCTTATTTAAGGTTTACGTAAAGTTATATTTGAAAGTTTCTAATTAAAAAATTAATTTAAGATTTTTAAGATTTGAAAATGAGTTTATTAATAAAAATTTAAATATATATTATTGTTATTTTCAAATTTTAATTTTAATTTTTTTCAAATGTTTTAAGGATATAAATTTAATTTGTTATTATTCTTTTAAATTATTTTGGTATTAATTTAAATAAAGTCTCAATATATATTATCGCTTCCATTTTTTTTTAAAAGATTGTATATGTTTTTTGTTGAATATAATAATAAGAGGTGTTTTATTTCATTTATTAAAAAATTAAAAATTAAAAATAATAATAATAATAATTGTTCAATAAAGGGGGTATACGTTTTCTTCCAAACAAGCTATGTGTTCTCATTTTAGTAATAATGTCCCCTTTTCTTCGTAAAAGATAATCTTTGTTCTAACTCTTGATTTAAGAACCAAAACGATATGTGCCATATGAATTATCCCTTGCACCTAAAGTAATTGCTTCTGCTTCATTTTCTAGTATATGTGCTATCTGATGCCATTTATGTTTTTTCTCACGCTACATTTTAATTTGTTCTAGTATTATGAATTATCTTACGATATTGCCTTCGTGAGTACTATTATTAATTTTATTATTTAGCATTAATTGCTATCAATTTTATATGATCTATTGTTATGCACTTAGTTGCATCTTTTATGGGTTCCACTTGTTCCATTTGTAAGTTGCACTGGGTTGCACTTACTTAGTTGATGTTTATCAACTTGTTCCATCTGTAAGTTGCACCGGGTTACACTTACTCAGTTGATGTTGATCAACTTGTTCCATCTGTAAGATGCAATGGTTGCACTTACTCAATTGATGTTGATCAACTTGTTCCATCTGTAAGATGCAATGGATGCACTTACTCAATTGATGTTGATCAACTTGTTCCATCTGTAAGATGCAATGGATGCACTTACTTCAATTGATGTTAATCAACTTTTTCCATTTGTAAGATGCAGTGCATGCACTTACTTCAGTTGATGTTTATCAACTTGTTCCATTGATTGTTTTTTGTGAACTTGTTATTTTTGAAATCCTTCTTGAAGTTTGTTGGATTTCTGATATGACTGGCAGGTATATGGTATCTATTTCTCTCTCTCTCTTACTCCTTAGTTCAATTTATGTCAATCTTAATGTTGGTTTAAACTATTATCTCCTTAATGGTTCATTGCTTAAGGTTTATAAGTGTCGACACGACTGGATAATCAATTCAAATGTTTATATGTTCTACTCGGATTATGGTTTCTTCTCCCTCACTCTTCTTTTCAACCTTAATAATGTGATGAGTTTGCATTCTTCATTTCTTAGATCATGGGTCCTGTAGGTGATGGAGTCATGACCTGTTCACTTGCAGTAACTCATTAATGGACTGTCTATATACATGTGATTGATGCAATGTTGATGCATGCCTCATTTCTGCATTAGTATATTTATTTTTAGATGAGAGGATGGTTTTTTTTTTATGGTACCTTGACCATTTTGTGTATCTTGATTTCATGTTTAGCTCCTTTATTTGATGAAATCTCATGCATTCTTTTAAAGATATTTTTTGATGTAATAGTTTCAAAGTTACACTAACTTGAAAATTAGATGACATTCTTCTTGTGGATAGGTTTCTTGGTTTGTATTTCTTTGTTTTAGGTGAATCTTCAAGGCCCACTTATGGAATCAATTCCTCTTCACATGTCCTTTTACTTCAATATGATTACATCAAGACAATAAAATCTCTTCCTTATATTGAAGACCAAGTTGCAGATTTTGAAAAGAGACATTTCACTCTCATTGTAAAAATTTGGGTTTAATTCCCTTGTTGTAAATTCCCCAAGTAAAGATTAAAGGGGGGTGTTAGAATTTAATCTTTCCTTGGTTGAAACTATGTAATTAAAGGATAAACCAAGGTATCTTTATTTTTATTTGTCCTCTAGTCCAATTGGGAGGACATTTCACAATTTTGTAATTCCTTTAATAATAAAATTAGATATTCCTCCTTAAGAGGATTCCTACACATGGCACACACTTAATGTGAATGTGGAACTCATAGAATATGGGAGTTACATGAAAACTCCTTCACTCATCTCTACTTAAGAGATGCTTCTCACACACTTCTCAAGGTTGGTTCTCACAAGTTGGTTCTCATAGAGTAGTTCTTCTCTCTTCTTCTCTCTTTTTCATTCTCATTCTCACAATGTTGTAATGAGCTTCTTGCTCCATCTCTCTATTCTTCTTTGGCTTCTTGTCTCATTCATTCTATAAGTACAAGAGGTTTTTCTTAATTTTTCCCCTTTCAAAAACATTGTCTTGGTGTTGTTCTTGAGCTTCTTGGTGATTGTTCTTGGATCATCTTTTCATTTATAGTAAACATTTTCATTTTTGCACTCTCTCTTGGATTCTTTCCTAAATCTAGTTTACAATATTTATATTTTCTAACATAACTCAAGTCATAGACATGCTATTAGAAATGATAGTGACAATGATAATGAGGATCAAGGACTTGATGAGATTGAAACACTTATGACCAGAAGATTTCAGAGAGGCACTTTGTTGCAAGATGTCCAAACCGAAGAAAAGATGACAGAGGAAATGACAGATCATATGAGAAGAAGTTTGACCAAGGTGATAATAGAGATTACTGGAGCAACCGACAATCTCACAAGAGAGATACCCAAGACTACAAGGACAAAGGGAAGAAATATTTTTACCTAGCTGAGAACAGAGCTAATGACATAGACACCCAATCAGAAGAAGACATTGAGATGGTATTTGTAGCCATGAAGGATGACTCAGATGAAGATGAAGAAAGGTATGTAGAAACTGCACTCATATCTAAAGTTAGTAAAAATGATGTATGGATCATAGATAGTGCTTGCACTCGCCATATGACTGGTGAAAAATGAAATTTTGAGAATTTTGAGTACTATAATGGTGGTTCTATGAGAATGGGAAATGATACACCTTGTCCAGTTGAAGGTAAAGGAACCATAATATTGAATAACCTGATAAAATTTAAAAATGCCTACTGGGTAAAAGGACTGAATTATGATTTGTTAAGTGTTTCACAGCTGAAAAATTTAGGTCATAGAGTAGCATTTAAAAATAAGAAGGCAAAGATCTACAATGAATCAGGAAAATTGATTGGCACCGGTGAGAAGAAAAAAGGTAACCTTTTCTATCTTGATGACACTAACACCACTTGTTTAATGGCTAGAAACGAAGACATATGGTTGTGGCACAAGAGATTGTGTCATGTGAATTTTGACAACATGATAAATATAAGAAATAAAAGGAATGTCAGAGGCTTACCGAGCATGACTAAGCCCGATCATATCATGTGCAAGAATTATCAAAAATGTAAGATGACAAAGTCTAGTTTCAAGAGTAAAACCCATACATCTACTGCAATTCTAGAATTAGTCCATACGGATCTATGTGGACCCATGAGGAAAAAGAGCTACTACGGAGATAGGTGTTTTATTCTCTTTGTTGATGATTTTTCTAGAATGATGATAGTCATTGTTTTAAGAGATAAACCAGAAGCATTTAAGATGTTTAAATGGTATAAAGCAATGGTAGAAAACAAAGTGAAAATAAATTGAAATGTTTAAGGTTGGATAGAGGAGGGGAATTTACTTTAGATGAATTTACTGACTATTGCAATGAGCATGGAATTAAAAGATAGGTTTCTGCACTGAGAACACCATAGAAAAATGGAATTGTTGAAAGGAGAAATAGATAAATTGTTGACTGTGCAAGAACATTGATGATTCAGAAAAGCATCAATCAAAATTTTTGGAGGGAATTTGTCAATACTTTTGTCTACACATTAAACAAAGTACAACTGAAGAAGGACATAAAGAAGACACTCTATGAGCTTTGGTATGGTTATACACCCAATGTAAGTTACGTCAAAATATTTGGTAGTCAATGTTATATATTGAAGGATGATAGAAATGGAAAACTTGACTGCAAAAGTGAAGAAGGTATCTTCCTAGGGTATTCAACCAAAAGCAAGGCTTATAAATGTCTTAACAAGTCATCTAACAAAATCATTGAAAGTGAAAATGTAAAAATAGATGAATTTGCATAAGAGAATGATAAGGAAAGCAAAAATGAACCAGAGGACTACAACATGTTTGTTTATACAGAACCTGACACTCTACCTGAGAAACAATGTGTCACTCCCGAGCATCAGAACATTTCACCCGAGCTTCAGGATGCAATTACCGACAATCAGGATTATCCTCAAGATGATGTTTTGAACAATGGAGATGAGAACGAAGGTGAAGAAGATGATCAGAATGATGAACACAAAGCTAAACTAAAACTTGCCAAGTATGTCAGAAGACATCATCCACAAAATCAAATCATAGGAGACAAAAAGGCTGGAATAAGAACAAGAAGTAAGTCACTTAACACCAGATGTTTACTTTATGATTTTGATCCTAAATATGTTAACATTGCACTTGAGAATGAAGAATGGGTCAATGCGATGAATGAAGTAATAGAATAGATTGAGAAGAAAAATACATGGACACTAGTACCGAGATCAAATGACAAGAATGTCATCGGTACCAAATGGATATTCAGAAACAAGATGAATGAGAATGGAGAAGTTTCTATAAACAAAGCAAGATTAGTATGCAAGGGATATGCACAAGAAGAAGGTATTTATTATGGAGAAACCTTTGCACCCGGTGCTAGACTGGAAGGAGTTGGAATCTTACTTGCTTATGTTGCATTTAAACGATTCAAGGTATACCAAATGGATGTCAAATCTGCATTCCTAAATGGAATACTAGAAGAAGAGGTATACATTGAAGAACCATAAGGATTTGTTGATCCAGACAAGAGAAACATGGTATGTAGACTACACAAGGCCTTGTATAGATTGAAACAAGCATTGAGAGCCTGGTATGAAAGACTTCACTCATATCTCATTAGCATAAAATTTGTTAGAACAAGTGAAAATAAAAATCTATATTTAAAAGAAGGTACCGACGGTAATATTATGATTGATGAAATTCTTGTTGATGATATCATTTTTGGAGGGAATGAATTGTTATGCAAATCCTTTGCTAATGAAATGAGAAAGGAAATTGAAATGTCTATGTTTGGGGAGATCAAATTATTTCTTGGTCTACATATTCTTCAACAAGATGTAGACATATACATCACTCAATCTAAATACATCAAGGAAGTGCTAAAGATATTCAAGATGGAAGATTCCAAACCAGTTGGAACACCTATGGCTACCGAATGTAAGATGACAAAAGAAGACAAATCCAATGAGGTAAATATGACCTTATATAGATCAATGATTGGAAAATTGATGTATGTCATTCACACAAGACCAGATATAGCACACGCAGTTGGAATAGTTGCAAGATTCTCTGCTAATCCCAAAGAATCACATATGAATGTTGTCAAGAGAATTCTGAGATATCTGAAAAAAACTGAGGACTATGGCTTATGGTACAAAAGATAAGGAAAATTTGAGCTAAAAGTCTATATAGATGATGATTGGGCTAGAAACATTGATGAGTGAAAGAGCACAACTGGAGGAGCATTCTTCATGGGTGATAGACTTGTCACATGGATCAGCAAGAAGCAAGGATGCATCTGTTAGTCTACTATAGAAGTAGAGTATGTGGTTGCTGCTACAAATTGCTCCAATATTGCATGGATCAAACATTTGTTCGAAGGTATGAATATGAAGATCATTGAACTAGTAATTATCTACTGTGATAATACCAGTGCAATAAAAATTTCTAAGAATCTAGTCATGCATGCTAAGACTAAGCATATTTCTATCAAGTATCACTATCTAAGAGAATAGGTGCAAGAAAAGGAAGTGACATTGGAATATGTTCAATCAAAGGAATAGTTAACTGATATATTCACCAAGCCATTATGGAAGGATACATTTGAGTACCTGAGACAGAGACTAGGGGTCCAACCCTTGTCTATCGGTCAGTAATATAACTAGGAGGTTGCATCAGCCTATACCTAATCAGAAGATCAGTCATGTTGATGCAAACACTGAGATGAACAACAATAGATATATTTGTACATAGCAAGGTACAAATCTGCACCAAAAATCAAAACTTTGTATTACTGATGGATAGGGAAATTCAAGGAATATATTATGCAAAGGGATGGAACATGATATAGATGATAAAATCAAGGAGAAGTATTTTTGTAAGGGATTGTTGTCAAAGGGAGAGATGATCTCATTATCATACAAAGGGAGAGAATTATCTCATTATCATCAGGGAGAGATTTGCATTATCAAGGGGAGAGATGATTCCATATCATATAAGAGAAGAGATGACCTTATTGACATAAGGGAGAGATATGATAAAGGGAGAGATTATATCATCATCCATGAAGATAAGTTCTTGAAGAATTGGGAGGAAGAGTTAATCAATATTCTAAGGGAGAGAAATTGATTACATATGAAATATCCATCTAAGGGAGAGAAGTAACAAAGGGAGAGAGTTCAGACAAAGAGAAAGATTGTGTCAAAGAAAAAGAGATTATTAAGAAGAGGAACAGTCAAGGAAGAGCACATATCAGAATAGAGATATCAGATGATACATCTATCTAGAGAAGGGATTGAAGATTGAAGACAACCACTCTGCAGGAAATAAATCTAAGCTATTTTTGAGCTTACCGAGAGCCAAACATTTGTAATAGTTACATTAGGAAAGCTTGATGAAACTATATATTTCATATTGTATTAGTGATAGTATAGTATGATAATGTAGTATGTTGCCATCAATACAAAAGGGAGAGATTTATGACATGTAACTGATTGAATATTTGAAGATGTTAAGTTGATCACCGAAATGCAGAAGGATAATGCAAGACATTAAATTAGTTATTGGATTGTATTGTCATTGATGTCAAATTGATATAATCTAATCGGTTATAATCAAAGTGTCAAATAATTTAGAGAATCAAAGAGAAAAAGATTATGCTTTCAATTATGCATAAAAGACAAGCATTCACAATATGACTTCAAACATCGACGGTTAGTGGACACCGATGGAAAAAGATCACCAAAAGTCAAGTCATAGTGATGTCTGAGAAAGAAAACGGATGAGCATAACTGACAAACATAATTACTGGCATAATCGATGGCCAGAAACATAGTGAAAACTGATGGAGAAGCCCAAGGTGGACTGGAGTGTTGACCAAAGCTATCAAAGAGTTAAACACCAAAATTAACTTGAGTTCAAAAATGACAAAATATCTAGCTAGTAGAGCTAAATATAGACTTAACTGGTAGTTATCTTTGTTTTCATTGACAAGATAAAGCCAGAGATAAGTAATGGATTTAAAGCTATTTTTTCCAGTTGGAAAGAAGATCTCAGGGAGATAAAATAGGAGTTTTTCTTTAAATCTAATTGGCAAGAATTGTGGATCACGCCAAGATCAAGAAAGTCAAGAACCTAACAACGGTGATATCATGTTTATAAAGAGAAAACTCAAATCATTACAAATTGGTGTGGTGGGTGAATGAATGAAAAGAGGATGCTGAAGAGAAACTTCATACAGTCCTGATCAACAAGCTAAGGAAAGAGCTAAATTTTTCTACAGACACCAAGAAATAGAGCACAACATCACCGAGCAGAATCAAAGTGGAGCAAAGGTATAAACCGAGATATATTGATCAGATTATTTTTATGAGATTACAATAGATCTAAAAATCTGCAAGTAAAAGTTGTATATGTGAATAGATCATACTGTTTTAGTTTAACCATTGATTATGAAATTCTCTTAACTGAGCGGGATTTAAAGATCCTTTCTATATTGAGATACATCCCAAGGAGTATCAAAATTTTTGATCATAAAGATAGCATGAGATGTCAGATACCTATAGACAGGCCAAGTGATTTTTTTATCAAGGAAGGTAGCATAGATATTCCCAATATCAAGTGATAGACTAAACTTTTATATCCTCTAACAAGGTCACACCTAACAGTGTGTTTGTAACCTTTAACAGGGTTGGATCTTCACCGAGCTCACTTTAGAAGAGTGAAAATTTTGGGTTACCGGTCCCAACTGGTTTTTCCCTTAACAGGGTTTCCACGTTAAAAATCCATGTGTCAATGTGTTTATGAGTCATTACTTTAGTGTGTTGCATAACACTTAACTTAATTGGATTGATCGGTATACTCTAGATAATTTACTATCTTTCGGTAAACATATACTAGAAGGTTTTACAAAGCATTCCAAGAAGTAGTAATTTGATAAAATTATTTGGAGGCATTCATCTTATAGGACTTAAGATAACTAGAGGCTTAATATTGTGGTACTAAGTTTTTGGGTTGATTATTGGAATATTTTTGAAGCCACTAATTCACCCCCCTCTCAGTTATTACTAACATAGTCACATAAGAATTAGATAGAAACATTCATCACAACATCATATAGAAGTCATAAGCATCAAATACAATATCATAGGAACATGCTTAAAAAATTATATAGATATCATGTAGTCACTGATAAAATAATGCACCTAATATATATATATATAAACTCATGTCAAAATACAAAATTGGAATATTAATTGTAAGACTTTATTTTTGCAGAATATTGTCTTTGTGGGTGTCATCCCCACCATGGTTTTACCCCTAAAAAGGTTTCCACAATAAAAACACTTGTTCTATGGTGTGTTTTGTGGACTTCATGGTTTATTACTTTAAAAGTTGAATATTAATATATTTTGCAAGTTTCGATGAGTTTAAAGTTGTTTTAAGAATCTTTGAATCAGATTATTTATTGTTAAAACTTAATGAATAATGATTCACCCCCCTCTCATTGTTCCTTAATCTCAATAATTGGTATTAGATCTTTGTCCCTTGAAGGAAGCCTAATATCTTGAGGGTTATCTCTGAAGGAACAATGGAGTCTAATATGCAAAAACATGTCAAAATTGCACTTGATGATCTAGATCAGACTAAAAGAGACCTAGGAGAAGTTGAAGAGTTCATTTTAAGGATCAATTCATAACTAAAGAAAGCCAAAATTAGGAGAACATAACTTGTTGAATAGTTGCAACAAAATGAATCAGAAAATTCAGATGATGAATAGTTAAGCCATGATCTAAAAGTGAGGTGATGAAAGGCAAGGTAGGAGAATCCCCAATAGAGATGTCCTAGCCCCAGAAAATAACCACACAATGGAAAAAAAAATAACAACATAGAGATTTAGATCCACACAATGCAAATACTCATAATAGAATCATCATATTTTCATCCAACATGCCCGGCTGTAAGGCCTTCCGGGTTATAGCCAAATACAATGAAATTACAAGAGGAACTCCACAAGATCTTGCAAGATCCAAACCAAACCCTAGCCACACTATGGTAGAAACCTCCAGGAAGATCCAAACTTGTGCTCGCAAGCCCACCAAGCAATCTCCTTGTTTCCCAAGCCACATCTACTAGTTCCTCTCAAAACTCGCTCCTCTGCCTCTTCCTTTGCTCTAGGATGGATGAATAAAAATGACTAAAGACTTCCCCCACAAACCCTACTTATACCAATCTAAGCCATAGGTCGGCCCAGAACATAAATTAAATACAAACACATAAATTAAATGCCACAAGTCGGCCAACAACAAAAATTAAATTCCCAAAATTGATTTCTTAGTAAAATCATGATATCTCCTAGCTCTAGATGAATTAGGACTTGTGCTTTGAACCATAGGTAGAAATATAGGCCCTCTTCAATCCCTAAAATTTTCATCCTCTAACTCTTTGTGGAAAATTACTTATATAGCCTGTAATAGGCACCAAATTCCTAAGCAAGGCCGAGCTCCTCCCAGTCCATGCCAAGCAACCAAGACCATGCCAAGTTCCATTAAATACATCAAAACCAATTACCCAAGACCCAAGTAGGTTTATGAAACTCTACCAAACCCCTCACACATGAAAATAAGTCCACACGACTCCATCAAATCTCCCAAACATGCAGGATAGCCAACTACCCTGGGATGCTCCTGCATCATGAGGACTACAGAATGTGAGAAAGTCAAACAAGAGAATGTTAACTTGAAGCATGAAATGACATCCATAATGATGAAGATGACTAGAGATATTTAAGCTATGAGAAATAATGAATAAAACCTAGAAAATTCCTTGAAAGAGAGATCTGAGGAATGCAATCGACTTGTTGCTAATTTGTAGAAAGCAAAGGATATTGAAGAGGAGTTGAGAAGTGAACTTGTGATTGAAAAAGACTATAAGGAAAAGCTAATGATAAGAAGAACCAAGATAGATTCATTGCTTGAAAGAAAAAGAAATCAAGATGACAAAAGAGGCCTTGGATATGAAGAAGGAGAAACTTAAAAGTTTGCATCAAAGAATTCTAGATCTGATAAGAAGGTGAAAAAGGAGCCACCTAAAAGACAACCTAATTCTTAGAGGAATGATGGTAAGTGATTTTTTTGTCACAAATTTGTTCATAAAGCCATGCAATGTAGAAATAGGATGAATCAAGGTTATACATCTTTTTTTGGACAATGTTACAATTGTAATAAATATGGTCATAAGATAAGTGATTGTAGGAATGTTGTGAGAAACAATTCTTCCAACCTAGGTAATGTCAATTGATTTGCATGCATTGGATTTGGACACATTTCCAAGAAGCACACAACCAAGAAAAGGAGAATGAACAATAGGAATCGTCAGATAAATTTTTTCTCTTATAAATGCAACAAGTAGAGACACTTTGCAAAGGATTGTCGAAGCAAGATTGTAAACAAAAGAAGTTTAGAGAAAAAGGTAGAAAAGGATAGTCAAATGCAACAAAAGAGGATAAAGGGAAGCATAAAGTAATAGTTTAAGAGGTGCACAATTAGATGAAGTATACATGGTTCAAGAAGAATCAGAATGAACCATCTGGAGGGTCTGTGACAGGATCTGAGGACAGTGATTCCACTAGGAATTGAAGATAGGCCTTTGGCCTAGGGCGAGCATAATAGCTAAATCAATTGGAACCCCCTAAAGGAGTTAATGCTTCATCCTTTTAGGCATGAAGATGTTAGAAGATTCTAGGGAAGAGATTTAGCAACCTTTACTGAAGAGTTGTAGAAATTTTTGAAGGTGTCTAGTCATATTTTGAAAACACAGATAGTGAATTAGGGTACAAGCATTAATTTCACTGTGAAAACAAAAAAGGGGATACAAAAAGTAGTTTTAGAGTCTCATTTGACACATAGAAATTGAGAGAGAGAGAGAGAGAGAGAGAGAGAGAGATTGGTCTGTAACAATCTTTAGTGCCTCTAACATGTTTCAAAGCTAGTAATTCTACCAAATTTGTAACATAATCAATATAGAGGAAGGATTAATGGGTCCTACAAAATCCAAACCCTGCATTTCAAAGGGTTCAATTGACAATTGTGGATACAAAGGAATCTAAACAGATCATGTTGGGTATCCCATGTGTTGACACTTGTCTCAATGTTGAATATACTTTTACAATTATTATAGATTTTTGGTCAATAATATCCTGCAATCAAAATTTTGTTAGTGATTCTTTGTGCTACAAAGTTTGTAGTGCATCTCCTAGTTTCTTTCTGCATGACATCCTTATATATGTAACCCCAACATTATGTTGTGGTGGTGCCTTTGTGCATTTGATGAGATCCCTTGTGATGCCTTTTTATGGCTCTAGATGATTTTATTTTGTCTTCTGTGATTGGTTGAGCTCGCCATATGCTTCGACGGATATATGCTTATGTTTTTATGCCTTCTTGTGAGAACCCTTGTGTTGTGGCGTGTTACATACCTTATTTGGGATGTTAGACCTGATGAGGATATTTTGTGAGTATGTGGACTCATTGTGTCCTTGGTTATTTGATCCTAAGAATGATTATTTTATGATTGTATGCTAGAATTGTGAGATGCACCTGGTTCAATTCATTCTTATGTCCATTTCTAAAATTACTGTTGAGGTTATGATAGTATCTTCTTTATATAAGTTATGAGATACTGCAGATTATATGGCTTATGATGTGATTTGAGGGTTACCATATTATGATTGTTTATCGTGTTTAGATGTTATCTAGATCAAGGATAATTATATATGTTATCATGATGTTATTACTGAGTTTCAATGGTATTATGCTTTATCATGATTGATGGATATGTATTTGGAGTTTTCACTGATATGTGCCTTAATTTGTGTATTATGATTATATTCATGTGTTAATTAAGTGAGATGTTTATTTTTGTTGTACGTTGAGGATTAAATATGGAATGACTAGTGTCATAACATTCTAATGCATACGAAGTATTTGTTGGAATAGTCCCAAGGATAACTGAGAGGGGGTGAATCAATTATCAATCAATTTAATTCTTTTCTCTTTCTTTAATGTAATTTGATATAAAGTAAATGCACATTCAGATAACACAATATAGTACTCAACAATTTGATTATGGGGAAACCAAATAGGAAAAAAACCCAGTGGGAATTAGTACCCACAAATAACTGTACTAGTTTATAATGATCCCTGTTAGAAGATCTTACAACCCTGTTAGGAGTTGATCTTTACAATGCAAGAAGTACAGAGACCTGGTTAAAGGTCAGACCCTATTAGGAGTCTTTTACAGGTAACCCTGTTAAGGGTGAGGACTCACTGTCCAATAGCTCACTGCTAAGATGGTGAAGGCTACAACCTTTAGTATAACAGATATACACTATATCTGGTAAATGATCTGTTTGATTAGACCTGGTGTCTTGATCAGTTCCAATAAATTACAATCAACTTATGTTTCTTCACATAGATCTTCAACTTATTCTTTCTAATTTTCTGCTCTTCTCTGTCTTTACATCTTCACAACATTTTCGACACATAGTGAACATATCTGAATGGTTATATGTATCATCACCAAGGATAAGGTCACGACGGTATCTAGAAACACTTCATCAACTTACTTGTCAGCTCAACCTAGCATGCAATAAAGATTAAGACCACGCAACTCAAACTAAATAGACGTGACACTTCACAAAGTCGGCTTCACCAAATTAACTCTAACATCAAAATTCTTTTGAAACACATTTAGCACCTTTGGATAATTATCTTTAACTCATAAATAAACATGAATACAAAAACGCATATCCTGAAGATAGGTGCAACTCAAAAAACACTGTATTTATGTCAGCTCCTTAATAGATAAACTCCAAAAACTGTATCTGCCATAACTGATTAATCATAACTCAACTAAAACTGCATATCTGACTCGACATGAATGCACATAGCAACTAGAACCTGTATACACCAAGAAAATAAACAAGCATAGATCCAAATAATCTATACTAATAATTGCATATAGGATACATGTTGTATATTATATGTTTTCATCAATGGCAAACATACAATCAATTATTTTCATAGAATCAAATCTCCAACAATCTCCCCCTTTGACATTGATGGCAACATATGATATCATCAACTCAAAGTGTCTTCCTTCTTTTTACAATCTTCTCAATATCCTCATCAAAGGTTCCTCTTCACTACTGTTGCACTGTATACTCCCCCAGAGTATATGCTCCCCCTTACTAATACTCCCCCTTTGACATCAATGACAAAGGGTGTTAAACACCATTAAGCACAGGTACTACTCCAGAAGTAGAGTAGTCAACCATTCATTAGTCACCAAGGACTGATGTTCTTACTGCAAGTTCTAATCAGACTCAGGAAAGGGAATTACTACCAACTTCTCCCAGAGATACTCAAAAGTATCTTTTGATAGAGGCTTTGTAAAAATATCTGCTAGTTGTTCTTTAGTGCTTACATAATCTTGCTTTACTTCTTTGTCTGCAACTTTTTCTCTTAGGAAGCAGTATTTGATCTCAATTGTTTTTTGTCTTTGCATGCATCTCAGGGTTCTTTGACATATTGATAGTACTAGTGTTATCACAGTGAATAACTATAGGATAATCAATCTAAATACCAAAGTCCTTAATCATTTGTTTGGTCCAAACCATTTTTGAACAATTCAATGTTGTTGCAACATACTCAACTTATGTTGTTGACTGAGAGATACAATTCTACTTTTTACTTGTCCAAGTGACCAACCTGTCTCCAAGAAATACTGCTCCTCTTGATGTGCTCTTTCTGTCATCAACACAACCTACCCAATCTGCATCTATATATACATGAATTTGTATGTTCTCTGAGTTAGGATACCATAAACCATAGTCTATAGTTCCCTTTAGGTATCTGAATATTATTTTTATTTACATTAGATGATTTTGCTTGGGTTCAACTATAAATCTTCCAACAATGCCAACTGCATTAGAAATGTCATGTCTAGATTGAGTGAGATATATGAGTTTTCCAATCATAGACTTGTATAGGTTCTTTTCAACTACTGTGGAATCATCATCTTTAGAAATCTTGCATCTTGTTATCATGGGGGTACATACTAGTTTGCAATATTCCATCTTGAAGGTCTTCAATATATCCTTCACATACTTAGACTGATTTATGAATATGCCTTTCTCCATATTTTTTACATTCAATCCAAGAAAGTATTTGATAAGTCCAATCATGCTCATTTCAAATTCAATTTTCATTTCTTTGGTGAATTCTGCACTAAGTTTGTCATTACCTCCAAAGATAATGTCATCAACAAAAATAGCAACAAGTAGTAGTCCTTCATCTGTCTCTCTTATAAATAAATTATAGTATGTTTCTCATTTTCTAAATCCTATCTTTGTTAAGTAACCATCAAGTCTCTCATACCATGCTCTTGGGGCCTATTTAAGTCCATAAAGTTCTTTCTTTAATCTGCATACCATGTCTAGTTGATCTAAAAGTTTGAATCCTTTAGGCTGCTCTATGTAGACTTCTTCCTTCAAGTCATCATTCAGAAATGCTGATTTGACATCCATTTGATATACCTTAAAGTTCTTGAGTGTTGCATAGGCCAAAAACAACTTGATAGCTTCAAGTCTTCTCACAGGGGAAAAAGTATCAGTGTAATCTATTCCTTCTCTCTGTGCATATCCTTTGCATACTAATCTTTCTTTGTTCCTTACCATTGTGCCTTCTTCATTCATTTTGTTCCTGAATGTCCACTTAGTTCCAATCATGTTCTTGTCATGAGGTCTAGGGACCATTTCCCATGTTTCATTCTTGATTATTTGATCTAATTCTTCTTGCATGGCACTTTTCCAATCTGAATCTTTGCACACATCTTCAACACTTAAGTGTTCAATCTATGAAAGTAAGCATACCTCTTCATCAGTGGTTGAACCTTTTTCTCTAGATCTTTTCATTACTTTTGCACTCTGATCTCCAATGATATCTTCCTTAGAGTGGTATTTGGATGTGTCCCTTGAGTTCTTAGGAGTGATACTTTCATCTGTGACCTGTGATTCTTCTTCACTTGGTTCAGGATTGTTATATGAAACATCAATACAATCAAACATTTCTTCAATAATTGTGTCCTTATTGATGGGTCTGGGCTCATCTTCAATCATGGGAGCATAGTCATAATATCTTTCTTGAATCATAAAGTTCTCAACAATCTTCACATGAGTACTTTCAATGATCTTCTTTACTCTTAGATTGAAACATCTATAGGCTTTGCTTTTAGTAGAGTAACCAAGAAAAATACCTTCATCACTTCTAGCATCAAACTTACCAATGCTATCATCTCTCTTGATGTAGAAATTGCTTCCAAATATTCTAAAGTATTTTACAGTAGGTACATTACCAAACCAAAGTTCATAAGGTGTCTTGTCTGTGCCTGGTCTCAATTGTATACTATTGATAGTGTAAACTATTGTATTGATTGCATCTCTCTAGTAGGTATGGGCAACCTTTCCTTCAATCATGATAGTGCAAGTTGTGTCAAGTATTATCTTGTTCCTCCTTTTTGCTATCCCATTCTGCTGAGCGGTTCTAGGTGCACTTAACTGTCTTTTGATTCCATGTTCTTCACAGTAGTCATAAAACTGGTCAGAGGTGAATTCTCCTCCTCTATCAGATCTCAGACATTTTATCTTTAATCTAGATTCATTCTCAACCTTAG